>JAXGGA010020368.1:0-18411 GCA_038373865.1 Uloborus plumipes | reverse complement strand
ACAACCTTGCATGAATTTCCGTCTACTGATAGATTGCCCAGTAATAGCTTTATATAAAACCCAAGAATTGATTGCAGCTAGGTCCAAAATGTTGTAAAAAAAACCTGCACCGGCCACCTACGTGAAGCAGATATTTTCTGGCCATCTGGTTAATCACGTCCACTCCAAACTTTGTTACATTGTAGAACGCGATCGTATCAGGCAGTTTTTTAGGGTAATTCAAAATTTCTACGGTTGAATGAAGACTGCTTAGAAACAAAACGTGTTAACTTTTTTGCCTTGATAAACAGCAAGACTGACGTCTTTATTGGTTCGTACCGTTATTGAATGCAATGCAGATTTTGACGTTTTCAGAGAAACTAGGATTTCTCTTCTCAAACGTTTCATAGTCCCTACAAGGTTGGTATGTTTGGATTTCAATACCTCAGCAAGCTTTAGTGTCCACTTTTCATCTTGAATCTGCCGATTAGCTTCATCCTCAGTACATTTCTTTGTGTTTTAACATCCACTCATCTATAAAAAGTCTCCATGCACGCTGTGTACTGGGGTCGATCGGCTGTTGTACTTAATCCAGGTGCTAGCCGTAGTATCCAGGGTGAAAGATGAAGTCTACGAGCATGCGCTGTTGTTGGGAAGTCACAGTCGCTGGATCCGTTGCTGCGGAGGTCTCAGCCCCGACGCGGCATTCGATGGCTCGATGAAAAGGGCGTAATATTTATCTTAATATTAAACCCTATTGAGTGCTGCGCAGCCGCAGTAGGTCTCCTTGTGGACTCTGCCGATCGTTTGGATTGTATAGATCAGTGGCCAAAAGAGAAGAAAAATAGTTATAGCTAAGTTCAGAAAGTTAATTCTTGATAAAAATTCTATATCTTCTGGACCAGTGGTCCGAAATCGATGATCAGGGTGTCAAAACGTTCTTTGGAACAAGGGGAGTCCGAGAATTTTTTTTTTTTTTTTTGGGGGGGGGGTACTCTGTAACTGCACTGGTGTGGGAGATATGTGCAATTTAAAAACTGCCCATGTTAAAGGGGGGGTCCCACACGCAATGTTAAATATTTGCAAAAATAGAAATAAGTATAAATAACGAATTGCTTAACCGATGTACAAGTATTGGGTCTCGAAATGCTCGTCTCCAGGTCCTCTATTGGAAAAAAGCACTTTCCAATATTCCGCCACTCTAGATCCGGAAATCCGGCACTTTTTTTGCAGAGCGAAGCGTGGGGACGTCTGCACTCGTTGGAGGCCGGGGACGCTCTGCCGTGACGTCTAACAGGAGGAAGCTGTCATCTTTCCTCAAGACAGTGTCCGGACGCAGGGTCGATCCCATCAGTGGTCGATACTCCGAGTACACCTCCCAGCAGCGGCCTTGGGGGGATCCAGTCCACCACCCGGTTTACCGGATCATCAAGCAAAGAACAGATGACTTTGTAAAATGATGACGTTCTAAAAAATCAGAGTCTATTGGTGAGAATTCAGTTCATCATGAAGGTAAAAGTCAAAATAAGGCGCAAAAGTCACTTAAAAGATCTCGTCGCAATTGTAGCTGTCGAGCAGGTAGGCGTCCATTCGCCACCTCTGTCGTACACACAGGAGAAGTTGTCAAAGCAGAAAGAGGCTTCGCGGCCTGCCAGCAACAAAGCTCGCTCAACAAAGATGTCCCGTGAAGATCTAATTGTGTCCCTCACTATAAGTTTTTGCATTGTGTGGGCATATCTATGCGAGCACAGTCGTCTAATAAGTTTATCGTTTGCTTTGTTCCATGACTCAAGAGCCCGTACAATGATGGCATCGACCGAGACGTGTTTGCATTTTCTATTTTTCTTTAGCGTATCGGCCAGTGGGGCATATTTGTTAATCTTGCTTTCCCTCGCGCCCTGGAATGCTGTTAAATTATTCTCGAAGGGGACAGTGATGTCGATGATCAATGCTGTATCCCATTTATCCAAGACGAGGTCAGGACGGAGCCCAGTATTGACAAGAGCATGGTTCTTTCCCACTACAGTCCAGCGTTCCAGGGAGGCTATTTTTATTCTGTCAACGATGTTGTTGGTTGGTTGGATTGGTTGTATTTATTGGCGCAAGAGCCCATACAGACTATGCTGCGCCAGACGTTTGTTTGAGAGGGTAAAAGTGCCTAAAATATAAAGCTTTTTGAGAAGTAAAGGACAAAACTTCTGGAATTTTGAAAGGTTTGCCGAAAGTAAACACAAACGAAGTTTTTAATTTTGAATTACAGCCAAATGGAATAATGAAAGAAAAATTTAGAAATAAGTGAAAAACACTAATAACAAAACAAAGACAAAGGACGACACTAAATTAGAGAAAGAAAACCAATCTCCTGAAGGAACGGGAACAAATTTGGATGGGGTGTGTCCCCCAACAGTTCCTTCAAAGATGGATGAAAATGATTAAAGAATTTGAAACGAATATGATTGAAATTTGGACAATCAGAGAGGATATGCAACACTGTCTGAATGACATCACATGTGTTGCATATTGGAACTGGTTCACGGCAAAAAAGATGTCTATGAGTGAATCTAGTATGACCAATGCGAAGACGAGCTATTACGACTTGTTCTCTCCTGGTGATCTTTGATGATTTGAAGCCTTTCGTCGACGGCTGGATGGTGGATGGAGTGCAATTTATTTTGCGTTTCTCCAGTTCAGGCTCGCTGCCAATCGATGTTAAGATATTCGACAATCGTATTTTTAATGTCTTCGAAAGGAACAAGATCGTCGACCAGGGCACTTGCAGATTTTGCAGCTGAATCGGCAGCCTCGTTGCCTGCAATGCCAACATGCCCAGGAATGCAGCAAAAGAGAACTTCAAAATTATTTTCTTTCAGACTATTGTATAAATGATAAGATTCAATCACCAAAGGGTGGCTATTGTTGTTGCAGTGAGTGATAGCTTCTACTGAACTCAAAGAGTCAGTGTATATCACCCACTTTTTATAAGTTGATTGGGCTATTGTTTGTAAAGATGTTACTATGGCTTTAATTTCTGGGGTAAAAACTGAGCAATGACTATTTAATTGTTCTGCTAAAATCTGATCATCAATCACCGCCGCGGAGCCGACGTGATCACGTGATTTTGATCCGTCGGGGAAAATTTCTTTGTGTTGTGGATATTTGTGCTGCACTTCATAATATATTTGCTTGTAAATGGAATCGGGTGTGGTATCTTTTTGAAATTTGTCGAACTCATGGAGAATAGAAATGTAAACTTCACTCCATGGCTCGATAGGTTCTATAGTATTATAAGTGTTAAGATCGGAAAGTTGAAGTACAATAAGCGCCTGTCGCATTCGGATGCCAAATGTTTGGGTAACCGAAGGACGACGCAGGAATAAATCTGTGTTTGACGGATGAAAAATATGTTGATGTAGAGGGTGATTAGTATTAGGTTTTGATTTGAAATAAAAATTTAAAGAAAGTTTAAGCCGTCTATTGTAAAGTGAAGGTTCATGAGTTATTACATGTAAACTATTGATGGGTGAGGTGCGGAAGGCACCAGTGCAGATGCGCAGTGCCTGATTATGAACTGGATCCAGAGTTTTTAGAGTGCTTTTGCTTGCAGAGCCATAAACTTGGCATCCGCAATCAATTTTTGAGCGTACGAGGGCCCTGTATATTCTTAACAGGGACTCGGAATCGGCGCCCCAGGAAGTATTAGCTAGGACCTTGAGAATATTTAATTTTAGATTACATTTATTTTTAAGTTCTTTTATGTGAGGAACAAAGTTTAATTTCTTATCAAATATGAGACCAAGGAACTTTCCTTGATCTGTAACATTTATTTGTTGGTTCCTAATGTTCAAATTTGGGTCAGGGTGAGGATCCTTTTTACGGCACACCGATGTTGTTGTGACGCCTCTGGTAGCTGGCACTGTAAGACATGCAGTGACATAAAACGTAGGAGAGAGTTTCTTCCTATCCACACTTTCGATATCTCTTGTCGATTGGACCAGGGCCATGCTTATATGCATTAAAGGGTACAAGCCCGAGTCTGGCGCGATGGACCAAACGCCAATCTGCAAATCTCGTGTACCCCCGTTCGAGTGAAAATGACTGCTAGCCTTTGCGGTGGAAAAACGCTCGAACGTTTTCCCCTGATGTGGGGGAGCTTTAAGGCCGTCTGCTCTGACTGATTTGAAGACAGATCTTAATGTCTTAAAGACGGCCCTTTTCTGGACGATGGTATTGTCCCCTCTTTTGATGCACACGTCGCCAGTATCAGAGATTATCCATTTCACTTGTAGCCTGGTCTACGCGGCGCGGACACGAGTCCAGTGGGAGGAGATCCTGTTACTCGTGAGCTCGGCAGCCTCGCCACTCAAAATTTTCGGGATGTTTTCATAGTTGTTGTTGGCTGGGAATCTGTGGTGAGCCGCCTTACTGACCTCCTCCCAGGCCAAAAGTTTGACGATTTCGTCTTTCAACGTTTATAGTTTAAATGCACTGTCGATTTGACTGTCACAATCCTCGACTGAGACTGACATCTCGAAGAGTCCGTCTTCAGCAGAGCCGAGAAAGTACTCATTTGCGGCATTCTTCGGGATATTCAGAATTTTTGTCACTAAAGGTCTTATGTGTTTGCCAAGCTCAGCTCAGTCTGACTACAAACTGGCTCGTGCGCATGAAAAAATTTAGAGATGGTAAGAAAACGGTCTTTTAAAGCATCGAGCCGCTGCCATGGAGCACCCTTTGCCTCGAGGATTTTGGAGGCTCTAGATTTTAACTCTTGCAGAGTTCGGTTATCTTTCTGGAAATAAGAACCCACTGGCTTCCCCAGGAAGACACCCGGAGAACTGTCTTTTAGGTAAGGGATGGGGGCCTCGTCCAAACAGAACTGGGTTTCCCACGCCCCCACCCTCAAGGACGTCCCCAGGTGTAACGTGAAACACTTCTCGGGTTTAAACCTCAAACCTATCCTCGATTCCAAAACGCATACCTCGTCCAGGCGTTCCTGAAGGAGAATATGCGGTTCGGCCAAAAGAATAAGGTCATCGGCATATGCCGAGATGTTATGCGTCGGTCCTTCCCCCTGGACCTTCCTTATCAAAAAATCAATCGAAGAAGGCCACTAAGGGGGCATCCTTGCTTCACACTTGTCTTCACAGGCTTGGGGTCCGAGATGCCGCCCGATGTCAAATAGGTGGTGGTGGAGTCCATATAAAGATCTCTAATGATCCCCACCATCCCAGCCCCTGCTCCTTTTTTAGTCAATGCCTCCAGGATAGCCCAGTGCGGAATCGACCTAAAGGCGTTGGAGAGGTCAAGGGAGGTGAGGAAGAGGTCTTTTTTATTTGTTCTTGCCCCCTTAATCCGGGTTTCGATGATAAAGTTGTTCTTGAACACACCGTCGAAGGGCAAAAAACCTTTGTGACACTCCGACAAGGTGTGCTCGGCCTCTATCCACATCGAAATGCTCCTGGACAGACACCCAGCATATAACTTATAAATTGTGTCACTGAGGGCGATTGGCCTCCAATTGACCGGGTCATTTCTTTCGCCCTTTTTGAAAATGAGGATGGTTTTTGACTTCTTTCATACCGACGGAATTTTTTGAAATTTTAAACAAATTTTGAAAATGACTGTGAGGACTCGAGCCTCAGGATCGACCGACCTCCAATGATTGTAAATCAGCCGGTCCGGGCCCGGGGCAGAGTTCTCCCTGGCCTTCAACTACGAAATCACTTTCTGGTGATTGAAAGGCCTGAGAGAAACCTGTGCGGTTCTCACTGGGCATGAAAGAAGTATCTTTGGGAGAGGAAGACCTTGGAATAAGAAAGGTGGTCTGCCACGTCCTCAGGGTCCAGGTCGCAGAACCCGGATTCCTCTCCAAGGATCACTCGAAGAGCACAGGCGGTAGGGGGGGGGGAGTTTAACTTCCTCCGTAGCCCTCTTAACGAACTGAGACACAAGCTCGTCAAATTCGACTAACTTCAGAGAGTTCCTCTGCAGGACAGCCCCGAAGCGCCTCTCGAAATCTGAGATTAAACCACAGCTCCCCGATGACTCAAAAGTTTGAGAATCAGGTACGTCATCAACGGTGGGCCGGCCGGCACTCTCCGCAAAGACCTCCCCCATCACGGCGCGCTCATCCACCTGAGACAAAATAGGGGAAGCGTTGAGAGAAGGTGAACGAGGCTTCGCGCTGGAGGTTTTGATAGCATGAGGCGAGGGGTCCGGAGGCGAAACTGCCCCGAAGCCGTCCAACGGGGAAGGGACAAAAAAGGGAGAACCAAAAACACCGCCAGCAGGCAAGACGGCGTCAAGGTTTACATTGAAGGACCTACTCCGAGGAGACGACCAGGGAGCGGGGCCCTCGAAAATGCCGTCCCCCCGGGCAGAGGTTCAAATGTTCCCCCGCAAGCCTGGGTAAGTCCGATTAAAAGCAGCAAATTCGGTTGGCAAATGATCAAAACCAGGGGGTGGGGCTGACACAGCCGCCCCGACACTGCAGAAAACGAAGCATTGTCAGGGATAAAAACGGTGGTAACCACCGGGTTTGTAAAATTGTTAAAATTTCCATTGCTAGTTAAAACCAGGGCTGCGGAGTCGGAGGAAAAATGGTCGACTCCGACTCCGGGATTTTAAAACTTCCGACTCCGACTCCCGACTCCTGCTCTTTTTTTGTTATTTATTTTATTTTACACAAATGTGAAGAGGGAAAAACCCTTAACAAAGGTTGAAATATTAAGTCCATTTTTAAAAGTTTCATTTTTATTCATGGTCGTAGCCAGGACTCACTTTAGGGGTGGGGGTAGCAAGCTGGGGTATCCCAGTTGGAGGTCATAGGAGGTCATTGTGACCTCTCAAAAAGTTCAATTTTCTCAAGAATTCTCGCAGGTAATTTCACCACATTTACCTCAATTCTCGGAAGTCACTGTGACCTCCCAAAAAGTCTATTTTCTCCAGAGCAAAAGACAAGTGCCGCTCTTGTCATTTGACTCTGTACAAAACTAATCCTTTTCTTGTTAAATGGCCAGACTTTATTTTAACACATTGCATTTTTGATGCAAATATTTTTTATTCACTTGCATAAGCCCAAACATAGCAATTCATTTCACAAAGCAGACCCGCCATTTTGAAGCCCTTTTTAATGATCCTAGATGCTTAGGATTTGGATATCAGACGCTGAAAATTTGTATCTGTTAGTTTCAAAGATATGTTTTCACCTCCATAAAATTTCATCCAAATCGGAGGTGGTCGGAGTCGGAGTCGGAGTCGACGTGTTTTTCAGCGACTCCGACTCCGACTCCTTGGTCCAAAATCAGTCCGACTCCGACTCTTCGACTCCGACTCCGACTCCGCAGCCCTGGTTAAAACATTTTGGTTAAAAACATCACCGGGAGTTTAATGGGAAACATTAAAATACTGCGTCGAAATAGAATTAAAATTTTGCAAAGGGTTAAAAACCGTGTCACGATTGCCGCCCTGAGCAGCAGGGTCGCCGGCGCCTTCATTGACATGGCGTTCCATATGTGAGGGGCCGGCGTCGCCGCCCGCAGAAGCAGGAAACTCCGACAGCCGATGAGGAAGTTGTGGGCGACGAGGAGGCAGTGGCAGTCGCACCAAGCTGAACTGACAAGTTTAAAATTTCGTGCTCAATCTCGGCCGAGGAAGGAAGTCCAAGGGCACGCGCACTGTACACGTGCCCTGGCGGACCCTCAAGGTTATTGCCAAGGTCGAGCTCCTTCGTGTTGGTTCTGACATTAGAATCAACAGTGCTAGCATTAAAATTACCAATTGAGGCATTCTGATTTAAGTTTGCCAAATTAAAGTTAGAATTCAAATTTAAAGTAGAGCTAGAATTTTGAGTAACAATTTCGTCCTAGACTTCGTGCCCTTTCACAGAGGAAGAGGAAATGTGCTCACCGGGGTGGCCCTAGGCTCCGAGTGGGCTCCAGTCACGGGCGGCTTAGTCGAAGATCTTGTAGAAGTAGAACAAAGGGAAGGCACCCGCTGACCACGAAGGACGACCGGTTTCTCAGTTGAAGGCTGATCTCGAGAATTCCAGGAGGTCTTCGGTCGACAGGTCACAGGATGAGACGATTTGGCAGGCAATTTCTTAGGAGGCATCTGCAGCAGCCGTAGAAGGAGTATCCGTTAAGAAGAACGTTGCAGATTCCTTCAGAGACCCGCTCCGAACTTCACCTAGTTTGCTCGGTGTATTAAAATTATCATGGTGTAAAATCAATGCGATACCGCCACAACACATAAATGAGGACAACATAAGAGAAAGAAAACAAAATTAAAATAAAATGACGTACTAACTAAAACTTAACGAGGAGAAAGCTCACTGGAGTTATGTAATAAGAGTAGAATTCTGGACTAATTTGCAATAACATTAAAAGAGACAGTAAAAATCATATAAACATAAAAACCAGGTAAAAAAACTGGTAGTCACTAAAAAGTCCTATAAAAGATAAAAGTCAAAGGTAAAAGTCCACTGGACATTGTCAACTGTAAAAAGTCAGGTTCGGTTTAATCATATAACACCGGCAGGTGTTAATTGCAGGAAAGAAAAAGCAAGCAGATGAAGATGTTAAGAAGACGATGAATCGCTCCTCGACCTAATTAGATGCAACCTGCCTCCTTGGCTGGTAGATATGGGGCTGTTGCGGAATGCCGGAGATGTGCTCGATATAGATATCCCTGGAAGCCCTGATGGTATCACTCACAATTAGCTTTCGCATGGTATGGGCATACCTATTCGAGCACAGACGTCTTATTATTTTGTCGTTGTTCTTGTCCCACGACCCGAGGGCCCCCACTATGATCGCATCGACCGAGACCGTTTTGTATTTTTCCTTGAGGGTCTCGGCCAGTGGGGTATACTTTTGGATCTTTGCATCCCTCGCGTCCTGGAATGCTGCCATGGTGTTTTCAAAAGGCACAGTGATGTCGATGATTAGGGCAGCAGATCCTTTTTCCAGGACGAGGTCCGATGCAGACTCCTCTCCCAGGATGACCCTCAGAGCTCTCTCTCTATTTCTCCGATAAAGTTTTTGTATTTCCTTCGGGTCATCCGCTGAAATGGCTTTACCAGCAAAATGGGTGTCCCTAACAGGTGGTAATTTCACCTCCTCGGCAACCCTGGAGATGAACCGGGACACCAACTCACTAAAATTCCCAAAACGCTCCTCAGTAAAAGAAGTGGCTCCTAAGATGGCACCAAAACGACCGTAAAACTCGGAGAGAAAACCGGGCTCAACCCCGACATCAAAATTGACAACTTCTTCGCAATTGTTGTCGGCGGGAGCCCGGCTGTTACTCTTCGAGAAGACCTCCTCCAGGACGGCACTCTCATTAATATGTGACTGAATAGACTCATTATGAGAAGCCACTCTGGAGTTCTCGGGAACATTCGTCGAGTGGTCTTGTGAACTAATCGCCCCGAAGCCATCCAGGGAGGAAGAGGGTGAACTATTCACCGGAAAAACATTTTGAATCAAAGTGGTGAGAACCTTGGAGACAACATCCAAAATAGAATTGACATCAAAATTTAAAAAACTCCGGGGGAAGAGCGAAGGGACCGAAGACCAAGATCATTAGAGCTCTCCCCACCCGAGTCCCGCCTACCAGAAGCAACGGCAACCGGGGGAACAGGTTGGACCCCAGGGAAAAGCCCAGGGGGACCATCCCTGCCACGTGCACCACTACCAACCTGGGTGGGTGCCACGGCTCCGAAAGGGGACAAGCGAAGCCCCACGGGTCCAGGAAAAAATAATAAAAATTAGTTGCTAAAAACATTATGATTAGAGTTAAAATTTTGAAAGTTAAAAGCATCAAGACCATTATCAGGTTTCAAAACTTGGTCATTAAAAGACCTATATAAACGATTAAAATCACTATCAAAATTTAAATCGGTCTCAGTGGAGCGGGTGCCCGGGTTCATCACAGGGTTTAACACAGGTACAGATGCACCTCCGTCACCACCAACAGCAGAAACAATGTTGTTATTAAAAACTTCTCCATTGTTACTTCTCCATTGATATTATTATTTGAATTAGCATTGGCATTCACATTAGAATTTACATTCAGGTTCATATCATTAATCATGTCAGCATCAGGAGTGTCATCATTAATTTCTAGCGCATTATCGACAAATAGAGCTGGAGGAGAAACCGAGGTGCCGGGCTCAGATGCATGTACAGCCGTCGCGGCAGGCTCTGGACCAAGCCCGCGATTGTCAAAATTATTTTGTATGTTCCGGCGCTTATGCGCAATTTGGTGGTTACTCTGACCCCCTTTTGTTGGAAATGATGCCCCACACTCAGCGCAAGCAAAAGCTGATGCCACTGAGGAGGAAATAAAATGGGAGTGATCACCAAAACAGGGGTGCTGAGAGACCTTGGGTCCAGTGGGCATGTCGCAGAGGCTGCACAGTAGTGTGGTTCACAAACCTATGTTCAAAAAAAAAAAAAAAAAATGCGCTACAGGTCACGGCGGTAGCTCATTTTTTTACCTTTACCCATCTTAATATCCTGGCAAAATTTGAACCTTCTACTTAAATAAAAAGACGGTGCTCAAAGCTCAAATAGTTATCAAGTTTTGGTCCATTTTAAATGTTGTTGAGTTGTGCAGCAAAAAAAGCTATCAAAATTTTAGTACACCATTCTTGTATGTCCTTATGTACAATGACCCCCTAGATCCAAATATGGCCCCCGTTTTCCCTATCACGTCCCACTTTTAAAAATGGCCCTACCCCACCCATTTTTTCAGTTTTTAATAATTTTACAGCTTTTTTTTTTTTTTTTTTGAGAAATTTTTTGGAATGCAAGGACGCATTTTAACAGCCATAAACATTTTTCTGAGAGCCAGAGAGGTGAAAAGTTCAAAATCATGAACATTTGTAACACGTTGGGAGACTATTGGGGGTCCCCCCCCCCTAAAATACTTAAAAATTAATTAAAAACTCCCTTCTTTCCAAGGGTATGCTTTGCAATTTTTTCATTTATTTTTGACATTAAACCATTATTGAACTCTCCCATGAGCCCATATTCATGCTGTAAAATAAATAAATAAATAAATAAATAAATATCTTGCAAACACTGCATGTTGTATAGGAATCGCACCATAGATTTTCAGTAAAAAAACTTCCAGTTTTATTTATTTTTGTGCAAGTTACATTCACAGGTTACATTAAGGTTAAGTGCAATCAAACATACTCGTGGAAGTCAAGATGCCCCTACATTTTTATATTATCTCATCCTAATATCTTGCCAAAATTTCAAGCTCCTCCTCACATTTAATGATGGTACTTGTTGCTGAAATAGTCATCAAGTTTTGGTAAAAGTTGAGTGTTTTTATCTAATTGTGCTTTATTTTGATAGAAATTTTTAATTAAATCCAAGTTATTTTAAAGGCATTAAATTTTTATTTACATATTTACAACGTTTGAGAAATTAATTTACATTTACTGGTTCTTTACCTTTTTAATTTGAGAGACTTAACAACAGATTGTTTCGTTGTCTGCGTAGGTACAGCCTTTCGATTTGCTTCAACAACCTGCAAAAGAAACTGCTTATCGTCCTCATCATTTGTTAAAATTTTGTTGAAATCCTGAATCAACTGAACACCTCTTTCAGCTGTATCATTCACAACTTTTATTTCTTTTACTTGTTCTCTTCCCATTCTGTAGTTGGTGTTATCATCCCACTCGTCAGGGGGCAGTGTTAGAAAAGAATCGCTAATATTCATTCGAGAAAAAAGCTCAATTGTTCTTTCTGTTGCAAAATCTCCAAGACTAGCATCGTGTTTTAATAATTCAAAGTGCACTGGCCCTCTCACATTTCGCAAAGCTTTGGTTTTCTTCATCCCTGCAATAATTTCGACTTTTTCTTCTGCAAGAACTTTATCCGAAAACAAGGCCAAACCAACTAGTTCATCTGAAAGGTACCATAGGTGCTTTTCTAAAACTTTTCTCGCTGCTAGTCCAATTTCTGGATCAACTATTTCGTATTCTTTCAGATTTTTCCACAAATTTAGGTCATTTCCAGGAGCTTCAGCAGCAAGCGAAGATTCTATCCAGGCCTTGCTGTACAAAAGAGCACTAAACTGGACAAATCGTCTTAGCTGTGTTTGTTCCTTCTTCGTCAAAGGAAAAACTTCTTGTTGATCTCTGAATAAAAATATTTTAAAGGAATATAGGAGTTTGGCCATCCATCTAGCATTATTAATAGCGCCTGGGGCTCTCCAATGAATTTTTTCAGGTGGATTACCTAAAATAGCCAATGTCAACTCAACTACTTCTTTATAATCATCTCTAATGATTAGATATTCATCTATAGATAAAAGGGAGGCTACAGTTGAAGCTTTAAACACTTTAACATTTTCTTGGAGCTCCATACTCCGAAAGTTATTTTTTTGAATTTCTTGCCAAACATTTTTGAACCTGTTAAAGAACGGAATTTCTGGGGAACATGGTGGACCAAAGCACAAAATAAACACCTTTCCTAAGATAAGTTCCATGACATGGTGACGGCAAGCTAGCCACAATAGTTCATGTCCAATAAGTCTCTCCAACTGTATGCAGGCTCCTTGATTGCAACCTGTGTTTACATCCACATTCCACTGTTTTAAAAGCATGAAAGCAGCGTTTGCTATATTTTTAGCGGTTCCCCCTGAACTCAATTTTGGAACACCTAGAAGTTTTTCGAAACCATAACCTGAAACATACACAGGTAATCGATCAACTTTTCTTAATTCAAAACTTTCAGGTAGAAGTTTACCATCCCAATAAAGGACCAGAAGATAGTGAGGCTGAAATTCTGTTTTTGCAGTATGAACATATTCTTTTCGAGATTTTTTCCTCGATCTCTGAATTGTACTTCGTGAAACAGCAAAAATAGAAGGATCATGTCCCAAAGCTTCTGCAACTGGAACTATCAAGCGAAGTGCTTCTCGATCAAATATCTTGTTACGATCTAAAGAAGCAGTAACATATGATGTGAACAGTTTTTTTGTTGTCTTTGATTTTCTTTTGACATTATCAGAAGGAGTATTACTTTGAGTACCTATGAAATCGTCATCACCATCTGACTGAGAAGTAGAGTTCGAGGAATTACTAATCAAACAAGAAGTTGATGTTGAAGCAATTTCTCCTGCGTACTTTGCTTTTCTTCTTGCTGTTTTCTTTTAAGAATTCTCTTCTGCTTTTTTATTAATTCTTTGTCTTCATTACCTAAATACATTTTACGGTATCTTCGTTGATCGATTAAAAAAATCACAATCTTCTTTGATTTTTATTCGATTTAAAGCATCGGTGTGAGCAATATCAAAAAGAGAATCTAATTCATTCAGGAACTCGAACTGTCGCTTTTGTTGAGCATCTGAGGAACGTCTCCTATTTTTCTTCAGTAAAAGCCATTTACCATGAATTTTTTCAAGCTTTTCTACTACAGTCTTTTCAAGAAATGTGGGAATGAAAACTTTCTGCCATACCTGTATTACTTCTTGAGTCGTTATATGACTGGCATTTCTAACTGACCTTAATTTTCTTAGATGATGATGAAACCGCTGGAGGACTTGCTTTACTGTTGGTAACTGTTTTAGGGTGCTTAAAGAGTTTAAACTCGTAGGTCCAATAATAAAAATTTCATTAGTTGAACGTGTTGCTGAAGCCATTTCAATGACATGAAGAAATAATGTTTCTGCAATTTCTCCTTTCATTTGCAAATGTAATAAGGAGCATAAAAAATCAAGCTGTGATTATTAAAGTAAACCTATATTTTTATTTTATATCATAAGATGATTAAAAACAAAGCTTTAGAAGAACAACAAATAAATGAATCCTAATTTGCAAAGACAGAAAACATCTGCTATGGAAGTGTTATGTTTGAAAAATAGGAGCAAAAGCAAAAAGTATTTATGAGTAATCTTTCCACAAAATATATGCAAAAAAAAAGGGGGGAAGAAAAAGAAAACAAGAAACACACAGCATGAAAAATATTGATTTTTTATTTTACTGATTCATCTTTAACTTATGGCTGCAATGAACACCTGGCTACTTGCACCTGGTGATTCAATATGCATTGTATGCCATATACCACAAAATGGTGTTTTGTATTAAAGCTTTTGTTACATACAGCAGATAAAAATGGTTTCCCAATTATTTTGTCCAAGAATAATCTTTTTGTGGGAGAAGTCTTCTCCTCAATCTAAAACTTGAAAATAATGGGGAATAACAAATAAACAAAAAGTGCAAAAATAAAAGCTGTTGAGCAGCATCTTGTAGCAAGAGTAGAATGTTAAATTTTTTGGAAAGTGATACCATACATAGATGTACAAAGTAGGGGCTGTTTTGGTATATATTTATTTATTTTTAGTTTTTCTGTACCATCACATCCAACAGATGAAAAACTGTTTCAAGTCATTTTAACTAATATTTAAATGTTGCAAAAATCAGGGAAACCGTTCCTTTCAGTCAAAAACTCGAAAATTGTAAAAAGTCCAAAAAAGCGGAAAAATGAAGGGTGTTTGAGCACCATCTTCCATTGAGAGTAGAATGCTGAAATTTTAGTACAATGATTTTATACATAAACGTAAAAAAATTAGATTGCGCCTTGGTCTGTAGCTGAAAAATTTTTTTTTGAACCACCCTACTGCACAGGGTCTTAATTTCTTTGATTTTCAGCAAATGCACACATTTAAGGTGCCGCAATAGTTAATTCTTGCACGAGTACCAACCCTCACCGACAAACTTCCCCGGACAACCCGCATCAGTACATAAAATTCGGTTGGTAAGAAGAAAGTACACGATTAAGACCTCACCCTCGTGGCGAGCCGGAATATAAACAATGGCCGCCGAAGAGGTGTTGGGCGAGGAAGAAGCAATGGCGGTAGTGAGCTGAGCAGTTAAGTTTAAAATCTCTCTATCCATCTCGACCGGAGAAAGGGCGTAATTTGAGGAATTTTGGACTTCGTGCCCGACCTAGGGGGGACTCAGAGATTATAAAGCACCAGGGTGGCCCTTGAATTGCTTGGCACTGATCCATTGGGTGGTTTACTTGAAGTCGTGGCTGAAGTCCGAGTTTTCTGAGCCACCCGCGGACCTCGAGGAATGGCCGCCTTCCCGGCCGAAGTCGAAGGGCATCCATTTCTTGTTTTTCTGGCTGGAACAGACGGCTGTGTCGTGGGAACTTCCGGCTTTCGTCTCCTTCCAGATGACATCTCAATCAGGCAGCGGGGAAGTCAAGTCCATCCTGGAGTAGAATAGAAGTTGAAGAGGAGACTTCCGCAACAGCAACAAGTAGAAAAGTCGGCATCAAAGGCAGTACCTGGAGAATGCAGAAGGGTCATTCCACGTCAGTTCACCCGGTCATGTAACCCATGTCCTCGGATTTTGATAAAATTTGGTGTATTTATTATTTATATGGTGGTAAGTAACCATATGAATTCTTTTGCCCATATGTGATCTGGTTTTTGTTTTACAGGTCGTCAAACTTTTCATAAAATTGCATTTTCTGTCAACCGCTAAGCCTAATGTGCATGTATACGTATCTCTTCAGTAAATTGTATCGGGTGCAGAAATCGTTCAATATTTCCAAAAATTCTTAGATATGTTGCTGAAAGTATGAGGATTTAATAAAAAAATACTTGAAATTTATATAATATAATTTTGTTTGAATAAAATTTGAATAAACTACGACAAACATTTTTTTTCTTGTGCAAAACATGAGTTTACTTAAGTGGCATTTCACGAAAAGGCGGAGGTCCTATTCAATAATGGAAGCATTCGAAATGAGCCTGAAGGTGTGTTCTATCATTGCAGAGAATAAAATTAGTGGTTTTTTTCGTTTTCTCGTTGCTATTGCACAATATACACATTTTAGTATCAAAATTTTTGAAAAAAAGTTCTAGTCATTTTCCTAACCTAAATTTCACTGAAAAGCAAACATACCTTTATTTTTAAGTGTATTTACAGCCCTATTATGGTACTTAAAATCATCTTAATCCCTTATTAAGCAGAAAGAAAAGTGAGAAATAATTTATGACTCCCAAATTCAGTTGTTAAGTTCAGCAAAATATCAGATGTAGAAAAAAGATGTGCAAAACATGAATTTACTTTAGTAGCTTTTTATGAAGAGGCGAAGGTCATATTCAATAATAGAAACATTCGAAATAAATCTAAAGGTGTGTTCTATCATTGCAAAGAACAAAATTAGTGGCTTTTTTCGTTTTTTTTTTTTTTGCTATTGCACAATATACACATTTCAGTACCAACATTTTTGAAAAAAATTCTAGTCATTTTCCTAACTTAATTTTCAATATTTTTTGTGTAAAAGAAGCATAGCTCATGCTTTTTGTAGCATAAAACGTACTATCTTTATTTTTAATGATTTATAATTGTATTGAATGTGCGAAGAAGAGATAGGATAGCACAATCTTTGAAGAAAAAATAACAATGAAAAATATGAAATTCCGAATATTATCGGATAGTTTGTTTTTGAAGTGTTTGTGTGATCCTGTTTTCAGCAAATTTAAGGAAAATGTGTGTATCAAATTTGTTTGATATTTTAACGCTCAACCTTCCTTGCATTTGCGCATGTATCAGGTCTCTTCTTATTTTATCAAAATATGGGTCATAGTGATAAGAGGGATAAAGAATGTGAGTGGGTTTTCTATTTTGGTTTGTTTGTTTTTCATTGGATTCGCTTATCAGGAAGGTTGGTTTGCGCTGATAAATAATAATAGGAGATAATTAAAAAGCTAGAGCTCCGGACAGACACAATTCAATAAAAATAAACTAGAAATTTCAGCATCCAGTTAAGAGCAAATACAGCTTTCGACACTTGCTAATGGAGTTTAAGGGAAAAAAATTGAAAATGTTCAAGTAAGTGACTATGCTTGACTTGAAGCAAGACTATATTTTACCTAAGTAAGGACTATTATCTTTACTATAAACAAGACATGGTAAGATGTTAGATGAAATAACTACGTCAAACGGTCCGTAACATAATATTTTGGAAGATGTTAGTATTCTCTTTAAAAGGAGATTAAATATGTACAAAATAAGTATTCTGAATATTTCTCGATAACATGACTTCAACAAGTACTGTTCGACGTCGGAAATACAAGGAAGGTCGAGCGGTAAAATATCAAACAGTATATTCCTTAAATTTGCTGAAAACTGGATCACACAAACACTTCAAAGACAAACAATCCGATAATATTCGGAAACTTATATTTTTCATTGTTATTTTTTCTTCAAAGATTGTGCTATCCTATCTCTTCTTCGCACATTCAATGCAATTATAAATCATTAAAAATAAATATAATACGTTTTTATGCTACAAAAAGCATGAGCTATGCTTCTTTTACACAAAAAATATTGAAAATTATGTTAGGAAAATGACTAGAACTTTTTTCAAAAATGTTGGTACTGAAATGTGTATATTGTGCTATAGCAAAAAAAAAAAAAAAAAACAAGAAGTTCTGTCAAGAACTAAACGAGCCTACTTTCCCGTACATCGACATAGGCATTGTAGCATCTGATCAATATTCTCTTGATTATCTAAAACTAAAAATTATGTCAAACATATCTTTTTGCACTTAAAGCTGATTTCTGAAAGCAAAATATACTCCTCTCATCAGATAAAATAGACACGTAAAAAGTAAATAAACGAGTCAATAAAGTTTTGTCACCCCTTTAAAAGAATATAACTGCTATAGTTCTTCCGTAGAAAAATTCCACAATCGTTTTCAAAAGAAAAAAAAAATAAATAAATAAAATAAAAGTACAAAGAACTTCAAAACACATTTTATCAAAGAAAGAAAAAAAAAACTCGTTCGTTAATAAAATGTCTTGAATTTCATTTTTAATCCGTTGCCAGTTGTTAAATATAAATAAGGAATAAAATGCTCTCGTGAATGAAAAATTTTTGTTAACAAAAGAATCGTCTGATAAAAAAAAAAAAATAATAATAAATTAAACAAAACAAATAAATAAATAAACAAAAAATCGTCTGCCCAGTCAGTCATTTTTTCTGAGCCTGCATTTCCGCCATGTTTGCGGAGTCGGAGTCGGAATCAGAGTCCTCACAGAAGATTATTCAAAAAAGTACTTTACAATACATTATTTATCAAAACCATTTTCTTACAAAGTTAGTTTGAAGGAAATCCGCCTTGAAGTTCAGAATCAACATCCAATTTAAATTTCTCCGTAGGCGCTCATGTTAAAATGTTTTCTGAACGGTTCATCATTGAACGAAAAATGGTTCAAATTGAAAAGTGAAATATAGGAATGAGCCTCTCCGAGATCTTTCGAACAAAAAAAAGTTTATTCAATTCGGACGGTTCACTTAAAAGTTATTAGGTGGGGAAAGGTTGTTTGAACAGTTCAATGTTGAACAAAAAAAAATGTTCAAACTGAAAATTTAAATACGGTAATGAAGC
>JAXGGA010020367.1:0-18412 GCA_038373865.1 Uloborus plumipes | reverse complement strand
ACCTAATCCACTTTCCCCTTCAATTGACAAGCATGTTTGTGCGTTACACGAATAAAAATCTCGATGTTGTGGAACAAATTCTTGGTACTGTCGCCCTGCTTAAACGAATACTGTCGGTTCCAAGAAATATTATTCAATTAAGCGGGGTATTTGTTTAAGCGGGGATTTTTAACATGGCATTGGTTTTGTTAAAAATGGCATTGGTTCCAGGATTTTTTATTCGTATAAGCGGGGTATTCGTTTATCCGTTACCCGATTAAGCGGGGACGACAGTATGTGAAAAAATATGTTCAGCTACTGGGAATGAAATTTTTAAAGAAGTTTACTCAGGGCCGGATTAACGATTTAGAGGCCCATAGGCATTTGAAATGAGGGGGCCCCTTCAGCATATGGATTTGATAAATGATATTTTAAATAAATTGATTTCAAATTGTTATTATGGAATACATTATCAGTTATGTTACAGGTATAAATAGTGCTAATGGTGAGCAAGGCTTAATTTGTATAGGGAGTAAAGCTGCTGCACTTACGAAATTTAATATTTTAGGCGAAATTCATGCTATTCACGCAATAAAATAAGTTGTGGGTACTTCTGGGCTCTTGCACCTCTTTTGGTAGAAATTATGCCCTGGTGATGAGAAAAAAGTTGGATGGAAGTATGAACGTTTACTTAAGTTCTATTCGCATATTGCATCAATTGTTCCTAACGTTTAGCTGAGTGCCATCTAAAGTTAAAAAAGGACATCTTCAGGGTTTCTCGGGGCCCCTTTAAAACCCCGAGGCCCATAGGCAACTGCCTTCGTTGCCTATTTAGTAATCTGGCCCTGAGTTTACTCTGTAGCTGAATTAAAAAATCTGAGTGGAAAAAAAAATCGCTATTTGTTGCACAAATGGAGCACCTTAAATTGTTTTTGTTTCATTGCTTGAAAATTACTTGGGCAGAAAACCCTATAGAATTCTATTATCCATCATAAGCTTTTTGGGCCTGAGGTCTTATACTTTTTTTCTTTTTACACTGTATAAACAAAATATGAGCTATAGCTCTAAGTAGACAATGTTTTATGAGATGTTTCCATTTCCAGGAGAAAGGGGAGGACTATTGCAAGTTACTTCTTTTGAAATGGGGGTGCGATAGCTATCAAAAAAAGAATGATCATTAGATATTAGAATTTGAGGGAGTGTTTTAAAATACTAGGAAGGAAAGCAATGAGGGATAGATAAGCTTAAGAATGAAGATTAGCAACTGAATTTAGCTATTTCACTCTTTATTTTCGGCGTTTAAATTATTTAAATTTAAGGTTGTGGGGAAAAACTAAATTAACGACTCCAGGTTGCTCTTTGTGACGTATTTCACCTAAATACAAAGTTTTATAGTCATTTGATGACGGGAAATATGTTTTTAAAATTTCCGAAAAAGTCTCACCTGGATCAAATACATGGTGGAGCAAAACTTTAAAGAGTAATATCTCAGTTTGAGCTTGACTTCAGATACCGCTTTTGCGCTTAGCACGGCAGTACAGGTAATCTACATTCTTTTATGCAGAAACTTCATTTTATTTCTCTCGACTTTATAGTGAGAAAAAAAAACACATTTCCCATTAATAATGGAAGTAGCTAATCAAAGTCAAAAATGTCCCGGTGATAGATAGCATTTTATATCTATTTTGAAGTATTCATTCAGTTTGGTTTGATGATTTTTAACCCCTTTCAGGCTCATTTTATTTTGGGATTACGGATCAAAAAATGTCAATTTTTTTATGCTTATTTTCACACAAACATATCTTTTTAAACATAATAGCATCATTCGCACGCAACATTTCATACAAATAAATGTGAAAATATCTATTTAAATAAATGAGTAATTTCGGGATTACGGATCAAAAAATGTCAATTTTTTTATGCTTATTTTCATACATACATATCTTTTTAAACATAATAGCATCATTCGCATGCAACATTTCCTAAAAATAAATGTAAAAATATCTATTTAAATAAATGAGTATTTACCTGCAAAGTTGGCTTTCTGTATGGCAGAAATCATTATACTTTGGATTCGGCGCCTACTCTTATCTTAAATCTACAGCTCAAAACACTGTATAGTTATGTTATCTAGTAGCAACAATAGTAAATAAAAGCATCCGAAACCATAAAAGGGACATGTGAAATAATTCTTCCGGGAAGGGGTTAAGATGATAAAAAATTACTGATCTTCTCAAATTCTTTGTTTATTTCTCTGTAAGACGATACTTAATACCCACCTGAAACGCATGCAAAAATCATTGACCTGTTGCTTCTTACAACATTGGAAATTTCATTTCAGAGCTTACTTCAACTACAAGTTATTAAAAATTATATAGAATTTTGAAAATTTGTACCAACATTTTTTTTTTGAAATTTACACGATTTAGCTGTCTGGTGCTGTCGTATAGATTTGGTTCCAAGTTGGTTTGTGAATAATTATTTTCAGTTAGTAATATATAAAATCAAAATACCCGCTGAATATTAACTGATAGCACTTAAACTATTAAATGTGTTAGCATTTTCAAGAATTAATCCTAAAATTAATGACTTGAATGTTTTATGTTATTTGTTTCTATTTTAAGCATAACCCAACTGACTGAACCAGTAGAAGTGCTAATTAACGATAACTCTTAAGTTCGGACTTGTTTCATTTGTGTTGTCTTTTTAGTTTCGATTACTCAGACTTACGTGAAAAAAAAAATGCTATTCAAGTGAAAATCACATAGTCAGCCAACAAATAATATTTTTTAATTTTTTGAAATTTCCAGTTTGTTGGAAAAATTGAAAGTGGCACGTAGAACTTTTTTTTCTCTCCATTTTAGAACTTGGAGATAACTAGTGCAAATGGCGGAAGCTAATGTCGGTTTCAAGCGGGAAAAAGCTTAAGAAAAAAAGAAACAAATTGTGAAATCAGGACCGTCATTCCGAATTTTTCCAGGGGGGGGGGGGGCAAAGAGTGCATACACAATGTAAATTTACCAAAAAATGGCAAAAACCATGCCTACTTACCTGTAAAACCATTGATTTCTCAAATTCAGGGTGGGTGGGCAATAGACACCCCCCCCGAACCCCCGAAATGAAATAAATTCTGAATTCAATATTCGAAAAAATTTTATTCAAACTATAATATACACAATAATGAATCATTTCTTCCCTAGTTTAATAAATACTCGCGATTGCTGCATGAAATTAAATCTATCGTAAATAACTCTTAAGATATTCCAATTGAACTTTGTAAAAATAAGATAATATTTTTCAATGCTGATTAGCAGCGCTAACAATACAGGAGCTGAATCAGGTAAACTGGTCATTGATCTCAAAATAGATTGATTTACAAAATTGGAGCTTTTTAAAACTTTGAGTCTGTTCCATGCATGATATCTTTTCATGCTGTATTTTAAGAGATGTTCTACATGAGCTTTGTAGTTGTCAACAAGGCAGTTTAACACACCAATTAAGATGTTTCCGATAATCCGTTGAAATAGTCGTACGACTACCTGTAAAGAAAAGTATATTTTGAAACATGTATTAATTGTCCTATGTTTGTAGTTTCGAAGTGTATGGGTTTGTTTTTCAGGAATTTGTGTAAAAACATGCATGTACTGAAAAAGCTAAGACTGCGTACAGTCGAATCTCGTTAATTTAAACATGTTTAAAACAAATTACTGTTAAGATGAAAACTGCAGGCTCTTATAAAAGGATATTAGCAGGGTTGGTCAAAGCGGGCCCAGCCTGTAAAAACCCACCTGGGTTTTTTCAGGCGGCCTAGTTGGAAAAAACCCACTATGTCCGTAAAATGGGGTTTTTCAAAATGTATTGCATATTGAAACCATTTATTTCAGAAACAAACTAAATATTACGAATATTTGAATCCATACTAAGCCTAGAAATTGAGGGGCTTGCTGCAAAAAGGAGGTAGCTCCATTTTCAATGTTTTCAAAATGTCTGTCTATTAGAACTTAAATAAAGGTCACATTTTTTGTTTTAATATTTTAAAAAATCCTCTTGTATACGCAGTACAGTTACACAAGAGGATTCATAAAACTTAAAGAAATTTTTAGAATAAAATTTTCTGCTATAAAAGTTTTAATGCAAATGGAGCTACCTCCTTTTTGCAGCAAGCCCTTCAATTTGATCAATTTAATTATAATATTTAGTGTTGGTCTGTATCTGGTCCAGAAATTGCAATCATCCTTTTCCTGACAGTTATTACGTATTAAAAATAAGACTGAACGTGAATTTCATTTATTTGTTTATTTTTTTGAATACTTAAAAGATAAAAAAAGCAATAATTATTTCAATGTATAAAGTACATTTCTAGTATCTAATTTTCAAAAGTTTGTTTTTTCAATTTTAAAAATTCAACATATTGACAAATGCCATTTCCATGAAGTTTCTTAGGAGGTCACAGCTGACCCTTTCTTCCTCAGCGCACGTTCCCCTTTACTGTCTGTTTTGCTTGATTTTTTTTTTAATCACCTGCCCTTGCTGTATGATTTGTGTTGAATCTATGTCTTATGTGCAGCGCTTGGTGCTTTGATTGTTTGGCTGGCTGTTTGCATTGCCTGGATGTGCTCTGTAATGCTGCGACGATGAGATGTTGCGTCTGATTGCCCTCTGTCTTTTTCCTTAAACTTTTTTTTTATGCATTTGTGACCTGTCCTGTGTTTGTGTGATCACATGTATGTCTGTTTTTTTGTGTTTTATGTATCATGGTACCTAATTCTGATCATGGATTCCTGATGCTTAATGCTGATGTTGCCATACTTACTCTGATCATGCTTGCCTTTTCTTGTTGATGATACAAATTGCTATATCTTACTGTTTACTTTGAATGACTACTGTTGCTCCTTTGATTACCTGGTATGGCTTTGCTGTTGATGTGATAATCCTAATTGCTAATCATAACGTTGCTTGAATTGATCGCTTATTAATGTTCTTTTTTTTTTCTTTTTTTATATTTGATTTTTGTGATATTGTTTTGTGATGTAATTTTTAATGCTTACTTTGTGTTTGATTGTATTAATTGCTGGATTTATACATTGACTTGCACTGATCAATGATTGTGTATATATACTGCGCCTTGTCTTGTTGATTCCTTGATGTGATTGTTTGATTGCCAATATGTATGTTCTTTTTGATCTGTCTGCTTTCTCTCTGAGTGTACAACCTTTTGTACTAAACACTGCTGTGTACCTTACATGTGTGTTGTGATCTTACTTTCTTGTGCTGATTGTGTTACTCTGATATACTGTTGATGCTGAACTTGTCTTATTGTTAGATTTTCTATTTCTGTGGATTGACTTGTTTGTTGTGTGTTACTTTCGTTGTTTTATTTTTTTTTTTTTTTTTATTTGCTGTACCAATTATATGTTTTGATTGTATTTCTTTGACCCTCTGTATTTTCTCAATCTGTTTGTTTGGTATCTGATTTTGTGTATGTTTGATTCTTTTTACTCTTTGTATTCTTCTTGATTGCAATCTTGTTGATGACTTTCTTTCTTATGTTCTATATATTGTTGTTTTACTGTTTCCAATTACTATGCTGTGATCTTTTGTGTGATGAATGATGTGAATACCTTTTTTACCCTCTGCTTTATCAAACTGATGATTATGTTTTGTTTTAACTTTGACTGATTTTTTCAATTGCTCTGATATTGTGCTGTTTTTACTGCTTACTACTCCTTTGCATGTTTTGAATTGACTCATGTATCTGTATCTGCTTTGTCCTGTATAACTATGATACTGATGTGATTGTGTGTAACAATGCTTTAATCACTGTTCTGTGACATATGTTCATGAATCAGATTTTGACTGTTGTTGCTTATGCTCCTGTTTGACTTGTGCCTGCTGTTGAAATTATTCTGATCCTCTGAATTCTATTAATGCGTCATAATCTGGATGTTGCTCGAAACCTCAACCTCATATACCCTGCTCACCCTATCCCTACATTTTGCGTTTTTTGTTCTTTCTTTGATCTTGTGACTATTAATGCCCTCCATGTTGATTCCTTCAAGCTCTCATCGTGTTGCCCTCTGCTGTGATTCCTATGTATTTATGTGCATCTTGTTGTTGTGTGCTACTAGACTATACTGACTGTGTCACGTTGATCTGATCATGGTGATTGTGGCTTTGCTTATAATTGTGCTGTTGCATTGCATTTGTACTGTGTGTGGTGACCCTGTGTTTTGTGTGCCTACTCTTGTCATTATTATTCTGTTGATATCTGTCCCTGTATGTGCTGTGTGCCTGTTGACTCACAATATGGCTCCACCCCCCCCACCCCATATTGACCCCTTGCTTGTTGTTGTACTGTGTCTTACTGACATTTGCTTCCCCGGCCCCCACCACTTGATCTTATGATGATGCTTGTCATGGTACTATGACTCGTTTTGATTGCATTTTTTGTAAATTGTCTTTGTGCTGATGATTTGTTGATCTGTGCTTGTGGTCTGTCTAAAACTTTTTTTACCCTAATTTTTGTGTGTTGATGTTATATGCATGTCCATTGATGTCTTGAATGATTGCTATACTTATGTTTTGGCTTGTGATTTGCACAATGTGCTTGCTTATTGCTGCTGCTATTTGTATGGTGATGGATTGATGTTGATATTGTCTTTGACACTTTACTGTCATGTGTGATGCTTGTGTTGTCTTGATAGTTGTTTAACATGTGTATTGCTGTCCTTGTCTTGGCTGCTTATCTCTGTTGTTTGTGTGATACGAAACTGTGTTGTTTTGGGCTTTTTGTTTTCCTGTGATCTGTTATACCACATGTGTGTGTCTCTTCTCTGCTGTCTACTGCGTGGATCTGTGTGCTTGTCTATTATGTGATGCTGAAAACCATGTTTTTTCTGTTCATGCTGGACTACCCAAATAATGCAAAAATTTTTAATCTTTTCTTTCTTGTGTGAGCAAACCCCTGATCACATGACATCCATGATGTGTGACTTGTAAATGGATATGTTTTTATGTACCTGATTATGTTTCTATTATTAGTTCATGTTTGTCTGTCTGAATGTGAAACTTGTTTTGTTGATGTAGAACTATACCCCAACCTTCTGTTCTTCTTTTGTTATGATGTTGCGATGTCTGCAATGTTATTGTGGTTATCTTGGTGCAATGATTTGCTTGTCGTTGGTTTGCATTTGTGTGTCTGTGATTGTTGATGTTGTGATTAAATGATATTTTGGTTATTTGATTCTGTGTGATGTGTATATCCTGTTTTTTTTATGCATGATTGATTAAATAAATGTTTTGACACTTGTCTGTCCTTTGTTTGTTGTTGTGCTTTGTTACTGACCCTGTTTGTTTGTCTGTTTTTGCACTCTATTTCGAATTGATGCTTGTTTACTTTTTTTATTGATTGACTGCTCTGTATATCTTTGCACCCTTTTTTTTTTTATTCTTTTGATATCATCTTTTGCGTTTTTTTTTTTTTGACTGCCCCTTCGTATGATGTTTGAATTGTCCTTGATGATTACTGTTATGATCAAACATGTTTTTGTTGTTGTCTATATTGTACCACCCAATACCAAACCCCCCAATCCCCCCCCCATCCTACTTTTTTAATGTTTGTTCATTTGCATGCTGTTGTATTTCTTCACTGAATTGTTACTTTAAATGATTTGTTAGTGTTTGCCTACTGTGTTTTTTTTTTTTTTTTTTTGGGTGATGTGTTGTGATGTCTTGTCTAGTTTCCTCTTTGCCCATGATGCTTTGTGATTTTGTGATTTGCTTGAATGTTCAACCCAAACTGTGAGGATTGGTTTTTGTTACATGAGGATCTTGTGATTGTATGATTTTTTGTGCTGAGATATTTTCTGACTGCCATGTTTATACTCTTGATAATGAACTTGATTTTCTCTTTGTTTTTAATGTTTTTCCAAATTGTGTCTTGCTTTTGTTATTTTACTGCCTTATTCTCTGAATTATGTTTATGAATTTTTATATTTGCGTTGATTAATGTATCTTGTCATTGGTGTCTTTTTGCTGTGTGTTTGAACTATGTGCTGTACTGTTGACATGTGCACTGTCTTCTGCTGTCTTATTTGGTCTTCTCTTTTATTGATCCTGACAACCATGTGATAATGATATCATGTCAATCATGTGTTTATGGTGCTTCCTAACAATGCTTGTTGCCATCTGACTGAATGATTCTGCTTTAACCTTCTTTTTCTTGATAATTTTTTCATTGTCCATCTTCTTGTATCTGTTATGGGATTTTTAACTGTCATGTTCCTCTGTTGATTTGATTGCTGTGTGATACATGTCATGTCCATGCTCTTTTACATGAACTGTGTTGTCAACTGAATTGATGATTGATATCCATTTGTGTTGATTTCTAATGGTGTGTTTTGTGTCTTTGTTCGTAGCTGATATTTGTTTGTTTTGTTTTTGTTGTATGCTAAATGTGATTTGGATTGTGCTGTCCCAATTATGTTGATTTTATTTGTATATCTGACTGCGTGTGACACTGTGTTATATTGTCCTTGTTGCAATGAACTGCCACATGCTCTGTTGATATGCAAATCCATGACACATTTGTCTTGTGTTTTCTGCCTATATTTGTTAAATCATTGATTTAATGATGATTTCTGTGTTGACCCACCTGTTTATCTTGTTGTTGATTTCCTCAATCTATCTTTTTGATGAACCTGTTGATGACCATGTGTCCATCATCTTTCTGCTGTGACCACCTTTCTGAGCTTGTTGTGTTGTTGCAACTGCCAACAATATTGCAACCTTTGCTGCATTGACATTTATGCGATATGTAAATGTGGCTGTTTATGATCTTGACCTTTCCTTTTGTGATGCTGTGGCTTAATCATTCTGAAATGTGCATTTCCTGTTATATTGGATTATGATGATGTATGTGTCTTGATGATGGTGTGCTGCTCCTCTTAATCTTGCAACTTCTGTCCTCTGCCATCTTTTCTGACCCTGTTCACATTTCTATGTCTGTTCCCAATGAAATATGATTGATGTCTCAACTGTGATCTTTGTTTGTGCCATTATATTCTATGATAAATCATCTCTGACTGTGTGATTATGTGAATGATTGTGAATACTCTTTGTGATTTGTATTAATTGTCTTGATTGTTTTTTTGTTTGCATAATGATGCTTATGTGGATTATTGCATTTGTGCTGACATATGTTTTGTGTGGGAATTGCCATCTCACATTCCCTTGTATTTCTTTATATCCATTTTTGCTTTTATGATCTTTGTATTGTTGTTTGTTAAATGTTTTTTTTTTGTGTATTGTTCCCTGTCATGTTTTGTCATTGTTTGCAACATTGTTTCTCTGTCCTTTGTGTTGTTGCCTGACTGTTTTATCAATATGATGTGTCATGCTTTCACCTGTTTGTTGTGTTGAATGCTGTTGTGTTGTTTTTTGACTTGTTGTGTATCCTGTTTTGATTACTGATACAAATTGTGCCATTATTATGAAATGTTTGTTTACTTGATTGCTGTTGATTGACTTTGATATTTGATTTCCCCTTCGTTCTATGTGATGACCCGGATCTTTTTGATTTAAGTGATGTTTTGTGTACCCTCCCTCTGAATGCGTTTTTTTGATTTGTGTATAATGAACGGTGTCTTATTGCTTGGTTCCTACCCTCCTCTTGTTTTGTATTCATCTGTTGCTTTTTTTCTTCTATATCTTTCCTCCATTGTGTGCTGTTGCTTTTTTTATTGTCTACTTTGATGTTTGTGTGATCGATTGCTCCTATCTGTCATTGCCCTGTGCTCACTTGTTTGTTGCAATTTGCACTATAATGACTTGCATTGATTTTGTATTTGCTTTTGTGATTTTGTACCTATGATTCTGTGTAGTCTTCTATGTTGCTTGTACTGATGTTTCTCTTCGCCTTTTGTATCCACTATTTTGTGTGATTGTTGATTCTATGAAATCTAAAAGTAGGTGCACAAATGTTCGAATTAGGTATGATGTTAAAATTATTCTTGAAAAAACCTGAAAAAGCCCGGGTTCTTGATCAAAACCCAGGTGGGTTGGGCTTTTTCAAATAAACATGGGTTTCTTTAAACCCTGGGTATTGGGCGGTTTTTTTTTTCCTTTCTCCATAGCTAAATCTGGTTTCACAAGCAACTCACATGGTTCAGTAACAACATCCAGGAAATCTATCACTTTACTGATTCTCTAAGCTGGCTCTGGAATATAAATATGCTTTTAACCAGCAGCTAGAACATACAAAACCACATTATGTTGATCCGGTCCCGTGAAAAAAGATGTGAACAGCACTTTTTTTTTTAAGGGGCTTCAAGGTCTTGAATTTGTATCAGCTC
The DNA here is from genome assembly GCA_038373865.1 of Uloborus plumipes. Classification (NCBI taxonomy): domain Eukaryota; kingdom Metazoa; phylum Arthropoda; class Arachnida; order Araneae; family Uloboridae; genus Uloborus; species Uloborus plumipes. The sequence continues at coordinate 8,081 of JAXGGA010020367.1, read as the reverse complement.
TATAAGTTAGTTATATTTCAGCGATGCGTCTTACGAGAAAAAATGAAAAAAAAAAAAAAATCTTACCTTTGTTGAAAGATGGACAAAAAACCGTCGAAGAAACCAGATTGACTGCATGAGGACAATTATTATGTATTCAAATAAGATGAAGGCTTTGAAGAAAATCAAACCATGTATCTGCATAGCTTGGAGCAATCGACTGAAGTATCCTGCTACGATATAAAAAGAATTCACAGAATGAGCTGCTACAAGAAATTTAGACAGTTCACTGATTCAAAAAGCTGTAAAACACCCACTATTTTAGGTGCACGAATCAGATATAGCGAAGCTGCCAGGCAAATAACCTCAGCTTCCTCCCTTCTTTGAGCTGCACGCCTGTTTGCGAACCTATCGCTAGTGTGGTTAACTATTTTTAGCTAGTATGAAAATACACTCTTCTATATTAGGGGTGTACAAACCTGCAGCCCGAGATTGAACTTAATTTCTTGTGTTGAAAAATATTCTTTTTCTCCATTTTTAAGCATAAATTTCATTTTCTTCTCCAAACCGCTCCCAAACTTTTTCAACAAGGTCGCGTTCGATTTCCATTATTCTTTCAAATTGTTTTCAGTCCTGTTAGCGGGAGGATTTTTGCTCATTAATGCAGGGATTCAAGTGAAACACCATTGCAATCGCTTCGAATTGCAATCGCTACTGGAAGTGAATTACATTATCATCAACTTAACTTGGTACTGACGTCACTACGGGTGGAGCTAATAAGAGCTCACAAGCAGTCAGTGATCTGCTCTTATTCGCCACGTAGGCCGTGACATTTAATCTAGCTCGTTTTTCATAGGCAAACGTCACGCTGACGTCACGATGTTTTTATCAAGTAATTCATTTCCAGTAGCGATTGTAATTTGCGATCGACTGTTTCACTTGAATTCCTGCCTAAGCAACCACCTCACTTTACAAAAAGCTTCAGCTGAAGTTGGTGTGATGAAAAAAGAAAACAAGGAGGGTTGATTTTGGGGAGATAATTTATAAAATGAATCTAATTTAACTAGTTTCACAAATAAATAGAAGAGGACTGCAATTTTTGCATCCTGCATCCGTAAAACCGTAAACTAGAGCCGCTATATAGACAGGCCGACGCATCAAGATTAAGTTTCACCACTTTGGATCCAATTCCTTAACTTTTACTTTCAAATTTTAATTGTTGCCGAGTAGGGTTACCAGAAAAAAGTTTTGGCACATTGCTAAGCTTTGCCAAATCCACGTGCCGCTAATAATTACTAACAGTGAAAAATTACCAAAACGCGATTACTGGCCAGAAAAGGCAACCACTCAAACACACAAACACGCGCTGGATCCAAAGTGGTGAAACTTACCGCCTTATTCACCGTCAACCACGCGCGGTTAAAACCGGTCTTAACCCGGAGTTAACGCAAGTTCCATATTCACCGTCAACTTTAACTACGCGCCGTCGACTCTCCTTAACCACGCGTGGTTGAAAAACCTAACCAAGCTACCCGAGCTCGGTTATCGAGCGTGGTTAGAGTTACGCATGCGCACTTTAGCATCGGTAAAGGTAAACATGGCGGCTGATTTGTTCACTTTAATATTAGTGATTATTCAAAACGCAAGAATATCTCATAAAAAGCAAACATTGAAGATGAAAGAACTACCTAGATGAAAGAACTGTCTAGAAAAGTTTCGTAAGCGGTTATCAATCTATCAAAAAGGAATGCCTTAAGAGCGCAAAAATCATTTAAAAGGTGATTGTCATTTCAAGTTGTAAGCTCCTAGCTGCAAACAGACAAAATAAACTAATCTCCTGTGGGCGTTAGAAGCATGTTCGAGTGACTGAAGCTTGACGATGTGGAAAATTTTCTTGCTCCATTCCCAAAGTGAACACATAAAGGTAAGATATTTTTATTTATGTTACTGCTGTCATGTACTGTGTATGTCAATGATATTCCCTCATAAATTTTCACACTGAATTTGGTCGGTCGTTTTTCGTGCTCTATCATGTAATTTTATCAATTTAAATTTCTACACCAAAATACCATGTACAGCTTTATGGTTAATAATATAGCAGGGGATTTTTAAAGATGTATGAAATCATTATAGAGTTTGAATGATGTTCAAAGCTGTGTATCATTAATTGCATGCTTGGAGACTGAGTTGATAGCTATGTTGTACCAAGTACTCTGAATGTACTCTGCCTACTTGGTCAATTAATGGTACTCATTAAATTTTGATTATGTAAACATTGTTATTTCAAAATGCCCTATATGTCCATGTTTTCTAAAGTTTAACTTCAGCAATGTTCTTTTTCGACACATTCTTCTAACATGCCCTAGTAGCACAGAAAACCGATCGACATAGAAAAATTTTCAAAACCAATATAGAACTATATTTTGACCGACGTCGAACTATGTAAAAACTTGCCACCTTCGATACATTCAGGAATATCGGTCTTGAACATTCTAGAATAACGGTCCTGAACATTCTAAAATAACGGTCCGGAAAACTGATCGACATAGAAAAATTTTCAAAACCAATATAGAACTATATTTTGACCGACGTCGAACTACGTAAAAACTTGCCACCTTCGATATATTCAGGAATATCGGTCTTGAATCCCGATTGACACAGAAAATTTTTCAAAAACGATATAGAACTATATTTTTTGTCCGACGTCGAACTACGTAAAAACTTGCCACCTTCAATATATTCATGAATATCGGTCTTGAAACCCGATTTACACAGAGTAAGTTTCAAAACCAATATAGAACTAGATTTTCACCTATGAGATTAATTTCCCATGCAACATTTGGAATGTACATACAATTCAAAATAATTTTAGCTATACGAAGTTACAAGTTAATTTAGTCGACCTAAAATATAATACCGATTGATGAAAAGATGAAAATTAAAGGATTTAGGCTATTGGCTACTGTAACTCAATAGCGTGTAAATGGTTTCTTCCGATCTTATCTTCTATCATTACATTTTATGTATTGGTAAAAATTATTATTCACAAAATGTAAAATTGTGCTGCAATAAAATCAGGAACAAGAATTTTTTTAAATGTTTATTTAAAAAACAATCAAATATCTACATACATACAAGACCAAAGTATAATTTGTAACATTTCTGCACAAAATAAGTGAATGAAGAGGACAGGAATTCATACACTACTTTTTAAAAACTGGCAAGTATTCAAAAAATGCTCAGTACTTTTTTTTTTCCTTTTTTCTATTTGTATGCTAACTATTCTATGTATTTTTCATATTCTCTTATCATTCTAGGTACTCATTTGAATAATAACTAACTATTCAAATGAGCTCAAACAGCCTTATAGTTACAAACCTCTCATCATTTTATATTCATCTCATCTTATTAAAATGTTTCACTTAACAATACGGGGTAATTCCTAAATTTCAAAAGATATTCAATTTTAAGTTGCAGGGAATATTTTTCTTTTGTGCAGTTTACCTCTGCCAATGTAGAAAAAAAAAAGCGAATTTTCAAAAGTTAAATAATAAGAGAAAAATAGCATGAAAACAATGATAACATGTTTTATCAAACATATATTTGTCATGACAAGCAATATCATAGTGCTATTAGCTGAAGCTAAGACAGCCCAATCTATCAGCCAAATCCTTCTTCGACATGTTCTCGTATCTCATGGAAGCCCTAGCTAAAAATATACAACAAAAGCACTAATTAGGGGAGAAAAACCTTTCGAATTGCATAGAAGTAGATCAAATCAGCACATTTTAGATATATAAAGATTAAAGTGTCAGGCACATTGGTATGTGTTTTTCTTCATTATGTGATATGGTTGCAATCCATTAATTTACAAATACTGTCGGCCCTACTTAAACGAATACTGTCGGTTCCAAGAAATATTATTTGAATAAGCGGGGATCTTTAATATTACGTCTATGGCATTGGTTCCGAGATATTTTATTCGTATAAGCGGGGTATTCGTTTATCCGTTGCTTGATTAAGCGGGGATGACAGCACATAATGCTATATGAAAACAAGGTTTCCTTTTCAAGGTTCATAATATGTGAAGTTGGAGGGAAGATAAGACTCTTGCTCCTGGAAGTTCAAAACATTCAATGTCACTGTGTAGTTCCAGAAAAAAGCGGAGGGACGCTTACAGAAGCATGAGCAAAAAAAAAGTGGGTGAAAACTTGTGTTAAAATTTTATAAAGTAGGAGGACACTAAAGGAAAATAAAAAAAATCAAGAGAGCCCCCCCCCCCTCCCCCAGCTACACCACTGCTTTAACTCAAACTCCGGAGCCCTGGCAGAGTTGTAGACTTGAAGGGACAATGGTAGACTCCTGAAACTTTAAAGCATTTAATTGAAAGACGAACTCCTTTGTCCAAAATCAATTCGCCTTTGATTCCACAGCCCTGGTGAAGGCTAAAATGAGCCATAAAATAGTTCAAGGGAGCATTTTATACTGTATTATGTTCTTGCATATGATTGCTCAGCAACAAAAATGTTTTTAAGAATTTAGTGAATCTGAAAATTGAAAATTTATTTCCGAAATCCTTTAAGCTGAAAAAAATACTGATAACACTATCAGAGGGGACTTGGGGATCATAAAAATTAAACTTTTTCAATTTGAATTCATTCTGTTGATAATTTTGGAAGAGGGACATATTTCCAATCATTTTTGAAAGACGTTCGTTATTTTACTTTTCGTTCCTTAATAGGGTCATTCCATGTCAAGTGATCCAACGTTTTTTACCTTACATTTTTGTATTTCTTTCACATTTGGCTCATCAATTGTACCCCTTGAGGTAATCAAAAGTCTCAATTTTTGGATTTTTATCTCTATTATTTTTTCATTTATGAGACTTTGAACTTTGGAAAAACCCTCGTTTTTCCATGGATAAGGGTACATAAAAGGGACCATAACTCGGCACCAAATATAGATAGAACGATTTGGTAAATGGCATTTTAAAGTACGTTAGTTGCCGCTTAATCTGATATGCAACATGACTAATTTGATAAAAATTTTCTTTTTCAAAAAATGAAATTTAAATTTCAAATTTAAATTTCTCGAAAAACATATAATTAATTTTTTTGAAAAAATTCTCAAAAATTCTTGTGTATTTCATCTATGTTTGTACAAATTTTTAGATTGGGATCTCAATAAGATCATATTTTTTTGTATTTTTGAATAAAACTGTATAGGAAAAAAAATGATATTTTTTAGATTCTATTTATTAAAATACTAAGTTCTCTTGCTTGTGATGGTCTAAAAAGTAGTGAACAAACATGAATATGTTTAAAGTGAGCTAGCATGAGCTTATAGATTTGTCAGGTTCACCCCCCTCCACCTTCCTCCCCCGCACAACCACTCTTTTTTAATTCAAAACTGTTCAAAATGTTTAAAAAAAAAAACTCTTTGATACAAAATGAATACTAAACTTTTTAAAAGTTGGTAAATGAGTTTCCTTATAACTAGACGAAGTATCCCCCTCCTCCACCCAAATATACCATTAACGCTGTACTATTGACGTCTAACCTGGGGATTGAATTGACTATTATTTTTACTCTCGGTAAGTGAGCTAGCATTAACTTGTAGATTGGTCAGCTCCCCCTCCCTTCCTTCCTGACCCAACCATTTTCCCCCTAAACTGTTTAAAATGCTAAAAAAAGCTTCTTTGGTACAAAATGAACAGTAAACTTGTTTAAAGTTGATAAATGGGCTTCCTTATAACAAGGCAAAGTAAAATCCTTCCCCCACCCAAATATACCATTAACGCTATACTATTATGACGTCTCACCTGGGGATTGATTTGAGGATTATTTTCCCCCTAGGTATATATTGTTTTTCAGACGAAGTGTTTCGTTTTCAATCCGAACTTCACAAAGTGTACTTCCATTCAAAATCTGAATTTAAACTTATGGTTCATTTCATCCCCTCCCCCAGCACCAATCTTCAATTTTGAAGGGAGGGAATAAATGGGTCGCCCCAAGATCATAGCAAACAGCAAAATAGCACCTGTTTCCCCTTGTTCTCATAATGTTTTCCCATTATTTTTACACAAAACTGAAAAGAAATTAAAGTGTCACTTTATATGTCAGTCCCCATCACTGCCTTTCCTTTCTCTTATTGGACAAAGCTCATGAGCTAATAGGAAAGAGTAACAAACAGAACAAACTGAAACACTACCAGACATCAGTAGAGACTAAGGCTTTGAAATGGGGCTAGGCAGGATGATAAAAAAAATAAAAGTTTGGAGTGGAAAGGTAGGGTAAGGGGGGGGGGGAGCAATCTGTAAAGAAGTTAAACAACATGTGAGGTTGTGCTCAAAAAAGCAGTGTTTGTTTAATATATAGATATATCTTGCTACATTACTTTCCTTTACAACAAAATGAAAAAGAACACAAACGATTAAAAAAATTAAATAACAGCTGCACACTAGATAATGTGGACAGATAGTTATGGGGACACAAACATATGATCTGATATTTTGATTTATTTTCAGTTTTGTGCGAAAAGAATAGAAAAAACGATGAGAACAAGGCGAAACAGTGCTATTTTGCTGTTTGCTATGATATTGGGGCGACCCATTTATTTCCTCCCTTCAAAATTGAAGATTGGTGCTGGGGTAGAAGATGAAATGAATCATAAAGTTAAATTTCAAATATTGAATGGAAGTACACTTTGAAGTTCGGATCGAAAAGAAACACTTCGTCTGAAAAACAATATATATACCTAGGTTTGAAAATAATCCTCAACTCAATCCCCAGGTGAGACGTCATATTAGAATATTGTGAATGGTATATTTGGGTGGGGAGGGGGATACTTCGTCTAGTTATAAGGAAACCCATTTATCAACTTTAAATAAGTTTACTATTCATTTTGTATCAGAGTTTTTGTTTTTTTTTAAACATTTTGAACAGTTTTGAATTAAAAAAGAGTGATTGTGCGGGGAAGAAAGGGGTAGGGGTGTGAACCTGACAAATATATAAGATCATGCCAGCTCACTTTAAACATATTCATGTTTGTTTACTACTTTTTAGACCATCACAAGCAAGAGAACTTAGTATTTAAATAAATAGAATCTAAAAAATATCATTTTTTTCCTATACAGTTTTATTCAAAAATTCAAAAAAATATGATCCCATTGAGATCCCAATCTAAAAATTTGTACAAACATAGATGAAATACACAAGAATTTTTGAGAATTTTTTCAAAAAAATTCATTATATGTTTTTCGAGAAATTTAAATTTGAAATTTAAATTTCATTTTTTGAAAAAGAAAATTTTTATCAAATTAGTCATGTTGCATATCCGCTTAAGCGGCAACTAACGTACTTTAAAATGCCATTTACCAAATCGTTCTATCTATATTTGGTGCCCTTTTATGTACCCTTATCCATGGAAAAACGAGGGTTTTTCCAAAGTTCAAAGTCTCATAAATGAAAAACTAATAGAGATAAAAATCCAAAAATTGAGACTTTTGATTACCTCAAGGGGTACAATTGATGAGCCAAATGTGAAAGAAATACAAAAATGTAAGGTAAAATTTTTCTCAGATTTTGGATCACTTGACGTGGAATGACCCAATAGTAGTTTATTTTGTTAAAAAGGTGGTAAGACTTGAAGAAAGGAAGGGGTACCCCGTATGCACTAAATCCGCAATTTATAAATTCTTTAACTTATAAGCAGTAAGCACCTCTGCGCTTACCGCAGGGAATACGATATTCAAAAGATTGCTCCCATGAGCTTGTTCAACTTGTCTTATATTTTTAAAGGATTTTCTAAAATCTGAATATTTTTATCTTTAAAAGAAGATATTTTAACTCCAAATTTATATATTTGGAAAATTAAACTGCAAGAGAAAAATGAAAATGTCCATGAAAAATCAAATCTATTCAAATTCTCTCTACTCACCCAGATTTTAAAAATTTTATTCGAAGAAAATTTTAAAATAAGTTGATTATTTTACACTAGTATGCACTGTATTCAGGGCTTTTCTTCAATGAAAACATAAAGGAAATTTTAAAGTACTAAGCTAAAATAATAATAATAAGTGTGCAGAAAAGTTCTAAAATCTG
>JAXGGA010020366.1:0-18412 GCA_038373865.1 Uloborus plumipes | reverse complement strand
TTCAAACAAGCTGAAATTTGTCAAATTAATCAGGGGGGGGAGGGGGGATTAGAGTCAATGTAACTATCTGCGCGAAAGTTTTATCTTCGGCATTTGGTAAGAACATCGTTTTATAACTTTCAAGAAATTAATCACTTTTAAGATGAACCATAAAGAAACGAAATGCTTCATGGAACCGGATGAACATGTAAAAAAAGAACCTCTAGCCTTTAGCTCTTCACAGTAAGAACCACCAAACTGTCAAACAAAGTAAGGACTATTGATATAAACTACCCTCAAACAAATTATGTTGCAAGCACCTTTTTAAATAAAAGAAGAAATCATGTAAAAATAGAAGCATAGAACTACAATGCGTTTTATACGATGTAAAGGATTTGGATTTATTTTTTATGGGAAAAATGAAATACCTTGAATTTCACACTTTAAGATTCACACTTAAGAAAGGGGAAGTAATTATACATAGCTAAATGAGCACGGTTAAAGACAGCAGTTGTTGGCATTTTCGTAGCTGCGGTATATATATATAGCTATATATGGGTTAATCTACAAATACGGAATATTTCTAACATGTGGATTTCAAAAAATTAATTTAAAATAAAAAATCTGAAAAAAATCAGCAAAGTACTTTATAAGTCGCATAATTAAAATAGAATATCAGCAGAGCTTAAATGTTTGTATTTTATTGTATTTTTATTTTTTTTAAGGCATATGTGAATGATAAAAAGGACACGTGGATGACACAATGGGTATGTGAATAACACAATAAGTATGTGAATAACACAAACACAATAGGTATATTATTGAAATTTTTTAACCTGTAAACTGTTAGACATAATTTTTAAACATTGTGCTGTCATATTTTGGCTCTTGATTCATCCACGTGTCTCATATTGGGACATGTGAGTGACATTAGAAAAAGAGCACGTGGATGACAAAACACAAGTACTATGTTCTCAAAAATTCATATCTGAATATTTTTCGGCTTAACTTCGAATAAGAACCTACAAACGTAAGATTTAGGATTATTCATCATCAAAAAAATTTCACATGTACATTTTACTTGCATTCTGTAGGTCATGGTAATGACAAAGATGAAAAAAGCTTGCCTTGAAAGTTGAATTTAGCTTGCTTTTATCAAAAAGTAATTGCAGAACAGCAAAATTAATCTTCAACCGGGAATAACAAAGTTCCATGCTTTATTTTAAGATGTGTTGCCACATTTTGAAGTTAAACATTTCAGAGAAAAACATCTATACTTTTCAGACATATGGATGACTGATAATCGCTGGGACAAAGTTTAGATTAACTTTTAGAGACATTATTTTCACATTATTTTGCTTTTTTTGTGATTTACATCTTGCACACATTCATATTTATAAATAAAAAACTCTTGAGAAAAAAAATCACTTATTTTTTTTTTTAAATTTATATTCCACTGATTGTGAAAATTGCACCTATGGGACAGGGCATGTGATGACATTTCAATATAATATTTTATTTTTAAATGAATAATAATTAATTATTGACTTTGTTGATAATCAGAATTATAGAACAAAAGACGCATAAAAATGTTCCCAAAATATTTTTTTATTAAAAACAAAAAGAGCAATCAGTATGGAACACAAATTTGCCCATTTTTGTAGAATCACCCATATATACTACAGACAAGATTCACATGTAGTCAGAAACTTCAATAAGATGAAATTACACTAATAAACGTCTCAGGAAAAACAGTTAATGAAACTGCTGCGACAGGTTTATCTTCTTCATTTGGTAAGAACATTGTCAGATACTTTTTCGAGAATTAATCACTTTCAAGAGTAATCCTACTTGAAATAAATGTTTCTTGGGTGACACACAAAATGATAATTCGAAAACAATTCAAAAAGAAAGAGATAAAAGGAAAGAAAATACGAAATTGCAATATTTAAATGCAAAAGAAGTAAGGACACCAAGCGACATGATTTGCAGATGATTTCGAATTATTTTTTTTCTATCTCTTTTTCTAAGGAAACTAAGAAGAGATGTAATGAATTTAAAATACCTATGGAGAAGGAAAGTAAAAAAAAAGGGATCATGCATTGACGAAAGATCCCTTGTATGTAAAAGCTAAAACAAAATAAACAATTATATGATTGTTGTAGGCATTCTCGTAGCCGTGAAGACAACTTTACCACGGACAAGATTCTCATGTAGTCAGAAGCTTCAACAAGCTGAAATAACAGTCATAAACGCGTCGGAGGGAATTAGAGTCAATGCAGTTGCTCCGTCAGGTTTATCTTCGGCATATGGCAAGAACATCGTCAGATAAATTTCCGGGAATTAATCACCTTCAAGATAAATCAGACAGAAATGAAATAATTGTTAAAAACCGGATGACGCACAAATAATAATAACAAGATTTTTTAAAAAGGAAGGAAAACACGAAGTTATAGTATTTTAAATGCCAAAAGAAGTGTGGAACCAAAAATACTTGCTAACAGATGATTTCAACTTTTTTTTCTTCCCCGTCTTCTCTCTTCTCCCTCTTTCTCTCTCTCTGTTAAAAAGGAAAAAATGAAATTTCCTGAATTTGAGCTTACTAAAGAGAAAAAAAAAAGGGAAAAAGGATCATGCATTGATGAAATAGCCCGATTAAAACAAATATTTGTAGGCACTTTCTTAGCCGTGAAGAGAACTTTACCAAGGACAAGTTTATCATGTAGTCAGAAGCTTCAACAAGCTGAAATTACAGTCATAAACGCATCGGAGGGAATTACAGTCAATGCAACTGCTCCGAGAGGTTTATCTTCGGCATATGGTAAAAACATCGTCAGATAATTTTCCGGGAATTAATCACCTTCAAAATGAATCATAGGGGAACAAAATGCTTCTTAGAACCGGATGATACAAGTAAAAAAAAAAAGAACATTCAGCTTTTAGCGCTCCTCCGTAAAAACAACCACAAAAATGTCAGGACGGACGGAAGGTTGGGGGGTTGTGAATGCATCTGAATCGAAATCACAGTTTAAGCTTGAAGCGTGATCTTTTAAGTGCGGCGAAAATCTAAAGAGCCTTGAAGGGGGGAATGGCAAAGACAAGAGGGGGGAGGGTCATCCATCAAAAAGGAATTACATGTGACGACGGTTATCGGCTAGTTCTGGAGATCTGGGGAAGGGGGAAAGTTCTCCCGTTAGTTTTAGATGATTTTTCGCTCCCAGATTGCGGATTTTTTTTCTTCTTCCTCCGAGAAAAGATGTCATAAAGTAGCAACTGTTAGCTGACATAAAAGAAATCATAAACGTTTAAAGAATCTTGGGGAAAAAAATTATTTTCCTTCTCTGTATGATTTCTAGTTGTTTTGTTACATGTACGTATTAACAGACATTCACACATTGCATACGTTGAGTAATGAAAATACATAAAACTCCCGAATACAGTCGACGCTCGTTATAACGACCACACGTTATAAAGACCATCCAAATATAACGACCGGTGAGAAAACCCCCAACTGTATCCCAATATAGTCTATGTTCTATCTCTTATAGCGACCACTCGTTATAAGGACCGCTTTTTGTAGGACGGAGATGGTCGTTATATCGAGCGTCGACTGTATTGGCGATCAGAATATCCGCGGTTCGGATTATCCATGGGTCTTTCACACATTATTTTTCTCTTTTTACAGTGATGATTTACAGACACAAAAATAACAATGCTTTATCGGTCGCTTTTAGCTTTTAATAATATTTTTCAAATTCACTGTTGTCAATTTTAGCTATAATTTATGTGTTGCGTTATTGACTTCGTTTTGGCTACTACATACATTAATGTCGTTTTTTATCCATTGTTCGATTATCCGCCGGTTTCGCTTACCCATGGTTACCATGCCACCTTATTCCGCGGATAATCGGGAGATTACTGCATTAACCCATTTCTGCCCAGTAGCCTAAAAACGGAACGCTTGTTAGTTATTGCATACAAAAACCTGTAATTGGTATATCATTTCACTAAAGCTGTTTTTGACAAGTTAAATAGTCCTTCTTCTCGAGAAAACCAGTTAGAGCCACCATTTGGACATCAAAGTTTATTTATTGACAGCTATTTTCAGACAAATCAGTCAAGCAACGATCCGGTATGGGTAGCCACAGAAAGTAAGTTTTATTTTTGCGCACTTATTTTTCATAAAATTAAATTATTTTAAAATGATTTGCTTAAAATTGATCACAGATGCCTTCTGCAATGTTACTTTGCACAAGTAAAGTCAAGTAAGGTAGCATTTTGCTCACATATCTGCAAAATATCCCATAAACAGAACGCTAAATAACTTAATAAATATGGCAACGGCGAACTATTCTAAGCCTAAAATGTATGTAAACCATTCCAAGTAAGAGTTTTAAGCAGATAACAATTGAAAAAAATTGTTAAAAAATATATATATATAAAAAATATATAAAAAAATATATAAAAAAAATATATTGTCATAAATGGGTTAAGAAAATTGTTATATCACTTAACAAGGGTTTATGTTGCGAGAGAGTTCAAGAGGGTTGAGCTACAGTACTTTTTAAAGATTTGATTGGATTTTTTTTTTGCATAGACGGGGCTCATGCTCATTTTATACATTAAGATATGTTCTGAAGAATACAAGGCTCCCGCATTTCTTTCGTTAGAATTTAAGTCCTGCTTAATACTATTCGATTTTCCTTATAGGATACATTGAACTACAAAACATTTCACTTGAGCTCATAGGAGATTTCGGACACGCACGCACACATATTTATGTAACGATTTTTCTTTTTTCTTTTTGTCATAGGTGGATAATTTTAAATTGAAATAAAACACAGGAAAAAGTTTTTGGTAGCCATGAACTTGGTTTTATTAAGGAACTAAGTTTATATGGCATAAATGTTTGAATACAGTTTCGGGCACGTGATCACCGCCGCTAGCGCTCGCCAAAAATAATTAACTGAAACAAACGTTTTACAAAAGAATAATTTAATGACATGGACCAATTAACAGGCCAGCTCGTTCGATCGATATGACGTCTCTAAATTATTCTACCGTGGAATATTTAAGTCTGCATCTGTACACTGATAAACCAGATACAATAAGGGTGTTTTCTTTAGTTTAAAGTACTATTTTTAGTCACTGATATTGATAGAATAAGCAGAAAAAAAACATGGGATCTGAAAATAGTTCTATTTTCCCCACAACTTATTTTTAGTTAGTTTTTTTTTTTCAAAATTTCCGAATTCTAAAACAGAGCTAGATCTCGTATAACGTCACAAATGAAGATATTTAGGCATAAAGTCAGCATTTGTCTGTCTTTGAATTTGGATTTTTAAAGCTACAAAGTTGTTTTTTTTTTTTTTTTTTTTTTTTGCTCCGATGTTATTCACTTTTCGTTCTTGACTTTATTTTTAAGTTGCCACATAATAGTATTAGTAAACTAAAACCACTTCAAGCCAGAAAATACAACACCAAACATTTTTTTCAAGCATTAAGAAAAGTTACATCATATCGCACAAAATATTTGATAAAATTAAAAAAAAATTATCAATATCATATTAATTGTACGCAATAAAATTGCAATTATTAACGAAATAAAACACAACATTTCAAAAGCTAAGTTATTACTTACTCAGACACATTCTTCCTTTACAACAAAAGTATCTCAATTAGCTTAGCACTTATAATAGTATTTTTATTTAGGAAAAAAAACTATATGGAAGCGTTTTATTAACAAGGCACAAATAATTAAAATTATAAGCTGAACTGAAATATTTAAAGAAACTAAAGAAAATATGAAACTATTATTATTAAAACATCACGTAAATATGTACAAGAATAAACACATAAATGCTAACACATGAAATTAAGTTCAGACTTTTATCATAAAAGCGTTGTTTCATTCACTTTATTTAATTAAATTTACGTGTAGGAGTATAGAGCACTTAAATTTATTTGTTGTGATACCAACAGTCAAAGACTCTTTAAGCTGTTTGAATACATAAATTAAATCTAAGTAAACAAATTGAATAATATCATTTTAACTAATTAAGTAACATTAAACATCTGTTCTCTTTTCTTTTTGTAATAAAAAGTATCACTGTTAGATCTTTGTTACTAACAAACTATCGTTAATTAGAAAGAAGTTTCAATTATTCAAGGCCTTTTCCTTTAATGCTTCAAATTTGGTTTTTAGGCATAGTAACTAAAGTACGTTTAATTAAGGAGAAGTCTCTGCTCTTTGAAATTGTAATTTCAAACTTAGTTTGCAATTAAAATTAAGAAAATTTACCCATGGAAATGATTTTGTTTTTCTTTATTTAAGCAAAATTTCATTTAAAATTTAAATGAACAGAGATCTGATGGAGTTCTAAATTACTTTAAACTGAATCTAAAAGCGGGTGCTTTTTCGACTACAACTATTTTTTTAAAAGAGGTTTTATATATTAGTATCTGTTATCTTAGTGGATTTTCAAGAGGACGTAGGAAACAAATACAAAGACAATTTAAAGAGAAGTAAATGCTTTTATTTTGTAATTAGATTAGCCTGACTTTTAGCTACAATTTATAGAGAAAAGGCACCAAAACTAACATTGGTTTAGTAAATAGACACATTGCCCACTCTGTTATACTGCTTCCAATAATTAAATATGATCCTACAACCTTAACTATATATAGTGTGAAAATAACATATAGGTAGGGGGAAGAAAATTATTCTGCGATAGTATCTTCCATTTTGTCTAATCGTCAGATATAATGCGCCGAATAAGGAATTTTGTGGGAGATCGCAGTGACCTCCCATGAAGTCGTCCTTGACTTTGATTCAAAGTTCAAATAACAGTATATTATTTCATTTTTAATTGTAAAATTGGATGTTTTCCCGCATTTATTTTTGCTATGAAAATTACAACAAAAATGTACAACAAAGAAAAACTTCTTGAATAGTGGTTTCTCCCCATGTTTGAAAATGTTCAAACCTACCTTGATATAGTGAAAATATTAAGCAATATGCAACACCAAAGTCCTAACATGCACAGATTTCCTGCTGAATCCCATCCCAGCTCTCGCCACTGCCAGAAACATACCATCTATATTTATACAGTAATACATCCAGGAACTCATAGCTGCATGAGATTGATAAATAAATCACCCTCACACAGGTGTCCGAAAAGTCTTAATAAGATAGCTGAAGAACCGACGAGAATAAGCTTATTACGCGTGGCTTTATGATTAAACTTGGTGGCATAGTACCGGGCGCTCTGTTCCAAATAGGATTCCCATCTATGAGGCATTATGAACTATGATGCTAGCGCGGCGTAAATTTCCCCTGACCAGACAGGGCAAAATTACAGTCCAGTTTGCATTACGCCCTCTAGAGGATTCGAGGCTAATGCTGTCAGCAAATAGGGAGAAGAGAATGAGACTTCTGAGGGTATTTTAGAGTTTTCCCCCGTAATATCACACTGGTCGGTGATTATGGCCTTCCGTGACTCATGGTGGGGGCTTCGACGAGGCTGTTGCGCTCAATATGGATTTGAGAAAATCGGAAGAATAAGAGTGAAATCATCTTGATGCATTTTCAACATTTCGTGTCTAAGTACCTTTATTTTGAAACTTTATAGTTCCCTAGTCCAAATACAGTATTAAAGACATACATTAATAATGGCTAATATTGATGGCTGTTTAAAATAAAATATCTATCATTAGAAATATATTCTCATCACTAATCATAATATTTTTGACAGAAAGCAAGACAGAATTAACCATCATAACCTGTATACAGGTATTCTCAAAAGCTTTAGTTTTTATTATTATTATTTATTTCAATGAGTAATTGAGATCATATAGATTTCTGATAATAATCGAGACTTCTGAGGGTATTTTAGAATCCTCCTTCGTAATATCACGCTGGTCGGTGATTATGGCCTTCCGTGACTCATGGTAGGGGCTTCGATGAGAGGCTGTTGCTCAATATGGATTTGAGAAAATCGGAAGAATAAGAGTGAAATTATCTTGATACATTTTCCACATTCCCAACAACACGCGTCAAGTAAAAGTATTTTCAGTTCCTGAATACACATATCAGTGTTGGAGACATACATCAATAATGGCTGATATCAATATCAGTTTCAAACTTTCTATATAGTAAAGCTATGATTACATTTTGCTTAACTAGCCATAATATCGTTGACAGAGAGTAACCATCATACAGTGGTTGGAAAAACTACATTTCTTTTGTAGCGAACTACAACTACTTTGTTATAAATGTAGTTAACTACAACTACTTTTTTTAAATGTAGCGACTACAAACTACTTTTGAATTGCAGTCGCTACTTCGCTACTTTTTAAAAAATAAATAAGTAAAAAGCATACACCGTTTGAGGATTGACCGAAAAAATTCGAAAAGTGGTTTGCATTAATAAAAAGAACTCATTTGAATATAATATGGAACTAGGAATTGTCTTTGAATTTATTTGTTGCGTTGCCTTTCTGTTCTTTTTTTTTTTTTTTTTTTTTTGTTATTGCTAAAATTTGTCTTTAAATTTTTTTTACAATTTTTACGAATATTTGCCACAAGAAAGGATTGAAAGATTGAAAGAATTCAACGTTTAATTTTTTTTTAATTTCTTGCCAGGGAATATTTAGGAACATGAAAATTATTTGAAGCAATATAAAACTTATGGTACCAAATAAACCAATGACATCAAACAGATAGAAGGTATTTCGTCAAAATGATATATAGATCACAACTCATATTTTTATTATTCTTATTTTTCATTGCTTACGCTGCTGTACTTGCGCAAGATTTGCAGCAGTCAGAGTTAATTAAACCTTGTTATTTTTTTCGTTCGCACTCTTTTCTCTAATTTTTTTTTCATTTATTTATTTATTTTTTATTTAAAAGTAGTTTCCAGAAATCGCTACAAACTACCATTTTTTTGTATCGCGCTACTCACTACTCTATTTTTTTTAAAGTAGTGCGCTACACTACAAACTACTAAAAAATGTAGTTACTACAGTAGTTTCGCTACTTGTAGCGCGCTACTTCCGACCACTGCTATCATAGCATGTATATAACAGGTAGTTTCAAATGCCTTAGTTTCTTCTAATTTTAATGAGTAATAGTTTAATTTGATAGACATTTCAGAGATTAGTTAATGGAAACTTCTAAGGGTATTTTAGAGTTTTCCCCCGTAATATCACGCTGGTCGGTGATTATGGCCTTTAATGACTCATGGTAGGGGCTTCCATGAGGCTATTGCTCAATATGGATTTGAGAAAATCGGAAGAATAAGAGTGAAATTATATTGATGCATTTTCAACATTTCATGTCTAAGTACAAGTATTTTACAAGTTCATAGTTTCCGAATCCCAATTTTGTATTTGAAGACATACATTAATGATGATTAATGTATCAGTTTTAAATAAATTTTCTATCAGTAGAAATATAAATATATTCTCTTCACTAACAATAATATCTTTAACAGAAAGCAAGGCAGGATTAACCATCAAAACCTGCACACAGTTAATCTCAAAAGCTTTATTGTTTTTTTATTTTAACGAGTAATAGTTTTACTGATGTATTTTCCCGTTTCCAACTACCCGTGTCTAAGTATTGCTTACGTATATAGTTTCCGAATCCAAATATACTGAAGACATACATTAATTGTGTAAATATTGTGATATCAGTTTTAAATAAAGTTTCTATACAGCAAGACAGAGTTAACCATAAAAATTTGTATATGTATAACAGGTGGTTTCAACAGCTTCAGTTTTGTTTTCATTTTAACAAGTAATAGTTTAAATTGATAGAGATTTCTGTGTGTAATCAATACAGACTTCTGAGAGGATATCAAAGTTTCCCCCAGTAATTATCACGCTGGTCGGTGATTATGACCTTTTCTAATTCATTGTGTGAGCTTCGATGAGGATGCTGTTCAAGATGAATTTGAGAAAATCAGAGGAATAAGAACGAAATTAGATTGATGCATTTCACCATTTTCAACAGCCCCTGATTATTTTTCGAATTCACAGTTCCCGAATCCTAACATTAGTATCAAAGACATGCATTAATATTGGCTAATATCGATATCAGTTTCAAATAAACTGTGTATGAGCAGTGGTTGGAAAAACTACATATTTTTCGTAGCGAACTACAACTACAACTACTTTCTTATAAATGTAGTTAACTACAGCTACAACTACTTTTTTTTAAATGTAGCGAGCTACACTACTTTTGAAATGTAGTTGCTACTTCGCTACTTTAAAAAAAATAAATAAATAACAAGAATACACCGTTTGAAGATAGACCGAAAAAATTCGAAAAGTGGTTTAGAATAAAAAATTACCTCATTCGAATATGGAATAGAAATAGGAATTGTCTTTGAATTTATTTATTACTTTTCCTTTTTGTTCCTTTTTTTTTTTTTTTGCTAAAATTTGTCATTTTTTAGATATTTTTACAATTTTTACGAATATTCGCCACAAGAAAAACCCTGTTTTTTTCCTTCGTTCTCTTTTTTTTAAAATTTTTTTCATTTATTTATTTATTTTTTTAAATTTAAAAGTAGTTTTCAGAAATCGCTACAAACTACTATTTTTTTGTATCGCGCTACTCACTACGCTACTTTTTTTAAAAAGTAGTGTGCTACACTACAAACTACTAAAAAATGTAGCTACTACACTAGTTTCGCTACTTGTAGCGCACTACTTCCGACCACTGTGTATGAGTAAATGATAATTATATTATCCGTATTAATTGTAATGCATTTGACATAGAGCTTATTACTTTAACCTCATCCAGTTATGGCTAATAACGATATTTGTTTTTAGTGATCTTTCTACTGAAAATTCAATAACTATGTATTTTCAGAACTAGCAGTAATATGTTTAACAGGTGTCTCCAAAAGTTTCAGTTCTTTTTGTTACAA
Organism: Uloborus plumipes; assembly: GCA_038373865.1. NCBI lineage: Eukaryota > Metazoa > Arthropoda > Arachnida > Araneae > Uloboridae > Uloborus > Uloborus plumipes. The sequence goes on along the minus strand of JAXGGA010020366.1, from coordinate 7,493 downwards.
TTCAATGATTGTTTAACATTTCGTGTTGAATATCATTGCAAACAGCTTGTTAAAGAATTTCAAGAAAGCAAAAATAATTCTATACGTTGCTCACTCATGAATAATAGCACATAATATTATGTTTTATGTAGCATAGTTTGCTTATTAAAGAACAATACTTACATTAAATTGATACGTTTCAAGTCATTCATTAGGAAATAATATATTTACAGTGTTATGTGCTTTATATATTTCTGCCTAATAAAAGAAAATAAAAACATTTCATTGTTAAAATCCAAAGATTTAAAAATAAATCCGGTTCAAGTTAGGTGTTGGAGAACAACATATGAACAGCATTTTAATTGGAGAAAAATGCTTACCAAGTAATGTGCAGTAAATGAATATATAGCTTTTAGACACTGAATTAATGAGGGACAAAAGCTAATAAGGAGTTAATTCAAAAATATTAATGTTCAGCGTAATTCATGCGGAAATAAGAGAAATGTTAGTTCATAACTTAAATGTATTGTAATTATTTGCTGGAAGTTATATGGAAAAAAAATCCGAAATGTTACAGATAATTTCTACACTGCGAAAAATAAACTGTTATTTTTACAAAATAACATTGGCAGCAAAATTTCCAGTTTAAAATTGTAAAATGCACAGTAATGTACTGTAAAGTCAGCAAATTTACAGTTTATTACCGTAAAGTCGGGTTACTTGGACCCTAAGGGGTTACTTGAGCCCATTACAATAAAATGATAAAATCCAGGTTTGGTACTTATTAGTTGAAGACTTGCACGTAGTTCCTCGTTCCTCCTCTAGGTAGAAGCACTCTGCAGTCTCTAATGCTAGTACCAAACCCAGATTTTATCATTTTACTGTGGGCTCAAGTAACCTCCTTGTGGGTCCAAGTAACCTCCTTGTGGGTCCAAGTAACCCGACTTTACGGTACTGTAAAGTCAGCAAATCAGGGAAGGGGGGCACTAAATCAAGCTTGCACTGTAAAAAATGTTTATACAGTATATTACAGCTAGTTTTACAGTAATTTTACAGTAACAAACTAAAAATAGCTAATTTTGCTGTAGTACACTGTAAAATTGCTAGTTTCAGTTTATTAGTGTCTTTTACAGTTTTAATCCATTAATGCCTAGCGTCCTTCTTATAGGACAGTCCAAAAAAGGGTCTGAATTTCCCCAAAATGAACATTTCAACCAAATAATAGTGTTCAATTAGTACCTTGGCATTGTTTTAATTCATTATTAACAGATTGCAGCACATAACCATTGTAAAGTGTGTTCTGTAGCAGTTTTAATATGATCTTTATCAAAAATATCTTTGGAAAAAAAAATGTCAGGCGTTAATGGGTTAAATTGGAACCTCTTTTGGACAGTATTATACTGTAAAAACAACCGTTTTTTTTTGCAGTGTACGCCCACTGTCCTCAATAGTCATAGTCGGACCCTGTGTATGTATGCATATGCACTCTTTTATTTAAAAATCATTTCTCTCCTAAAAATCATCAACTATTTCCAATTCAAATAAAACTTACACAAATGATATCTTTCAGATGATTCCAGCGTACAGTTGAAGAATATCCCATTCCCACATCTGCAGTCCAGACACGCGAACGAATATTTTGGTTGCCTGCAGATTTCTTCGGCAAACGAGGCTTTCTGCCATTGTATGCAAATCAAGCTAATTGAGCGTCTCTCTTTTCCAAACATTTTAAAGCCCGATGTCAGTGTCTCACGTTACATTTGAAAAGGATCTTCAAACAGTTGGGTTGCCGTTCTAATTGTTTCTCTCCTGCCTCAGGGAGAAAACCCCGTTTAGTCAGAGAGGTAAAGTTGGCTTTTAACAACCTCAGGGTTTTCGTTCATCGCATGCGGGACTTTTCAACAATAAATTCCGTTCTGTCTGTGTAGTTCTATTCACCAGTTTCAAACGAGATACAATGGGAATGTGCTTTAAGATTGCCTCACAAGTATGTTCAGAAGTTTTCCATGCTGGAATTATTGACACTACGAAAATAATGGAGCTCTTAGGAAAGAAATTCTTTCTGGCTGTTAACCACTGATATTTATTGTTGTTTCTTTGAATATTCCTGCACTTTAGAAACAATGCATTTCTTGAACAAATTGAAAAGTAGGTAAGAAGGTAACAAACAAGTATTTACATACGAGTGTTGTTATGAGGAAATGCTTTTGTTAATCCATGACTGCTTCTAGCCAATGGAGCAGATTGAAATATTTGAAATTATCTTAGCTTATTTACAATAAATAAATAATACTGTAGTTGCTTTTATAAATAATTTTTCTATTAAGCAAGGAAAAGTAAGTTAAAAATGTAAACAATATCCACGTAAGTCACACTACTGCTGTTTGACAAACATCAGATTTAGAACAGGAGTTTCCTGCCATATTATATTAATTCATCTAAGTATACCATTGGTAAGTGATTAAGCAAAGTTTGCTTCGAAAGAGTTTTTGAAACAAATGAGTATACAGTAAATCCATTTAAATTACACAGAGTTTTATAAAATAGGGAAAATTCTTCCTCTGATTACTAATAGAAAACGGGCTGTTCATTATGACATGTATAGGAGAAAAACTTCCCACAGTTAAAATATATATAAAAAAGTATTTTTATCAGAGTTTAAATAATTGTTATGAAAACATTTCTTTTCAAATACTTTATGCCGTGCAAAGTACGTACATAGTGTTATCATATTTTCCAGTTTCGTCCGAGGCAGGAATTTAAAAGATGGCGCGAAAATTCGCAGTGCTGTCCCATCATTTACGTCATCAAGTGGACGGGTGAGCATTGAGCAACCTGCTTTAATCGTTAAAACACATAAGGTAAAAATGGTATAATTTTGGCATTGTAGTTTTTAAGACCTAAGAATGTTGTAGTGAAATTACATTAAAACTAGCTGTCGGGCCGTCACGAAACTTTCTTCTATATCTATCTTATGAATTCCGGTTACAAAATAAAATACGTACTCGCCCGAATAATTGGAGACAGCTCCAATTCCCCAATTATCGTAATAACCCTGCAAATGCAGAATCAATGATCGAAATTGGAAATCATTGCAAAAGCCTTGTTTAGATTAATTGCAAACATTTTATTTGTTAGTAAAAAGAAATTAGCAGCAGTTAAAATTTTCAAATTATTGAAAGTTTTCAGCTGTTTTGATAATTAAATAGCGTGAAAGCGATTTTTTAATGAATTAATTTTTCGCATTGTTGACAAAGCGCAAAAATTACCCCACCCTCCCCCTAGGGAGATTGGCGCCAAAATTTAATCGATGCTTGCTTCCATATTGGGTTAGTGTTATTCCAAATTTCATTCAAATCGCAGCAATATTTCTCGAGATACAGTAGGTGCAATGATAAAATAAGCACTTTTGATTGCACCACCCCTCTTTAAGATATTGACACACAAACTGAATCAGCACTTGTACTCAATAGGGTCTACCTATGGACCAATTTTCGTTTGATTCCGCCGGTTACTTCCTGAGATATAGCAATCACCCACGTGCAGAACACGTGCGATTGCTCCACCCCCTTTGGAGAAATTCGCTAAAAAAAGTCAGGTGCACCACTTCACATGGCGGTATATATTCAAAATTTTTGTTCGATTTCATGCAGTAGTTTTTGCTCTAGCATGGCCACAAAAACACAGACTCACACAGACAGACACACACACAGACATTTTCCAAAAATGGTCGAAATGGACTCAGCGCACCCCAAAACGTGAAAATCCGTCAAAATTCGACATTCGAAAATTTTCACGAATCCAATATTTTCTTCTATATATTAGATATAGAAGAAAGTAAAAAATGAATGAACGGTAGATTTATGTGTAGTACTTTCGCTTTGACAACATTAATTAAAAAGCTGTTAATTTATCGTCAAAAAACGGGAAATGACAAAAATAGCGCAATTTGTGCAGGATAACTTTCACGAATAAAGAATATATAATGAATGAAACGACCTGCCATAACGAATGAGCGATATAATTCATTATTCGTAGTACTTTTGGTTCAATGACATTAGTCTAAAAGCAAATTTATAAATTAATCGCCAGAACACGTGAAAAAATAAAAGTGGCAGGCACAGTTTTGATCTGATAAATTTCAAGAATCAAGAATGGTATAATGAATGAAACTACCTTTCATAATTACTGAACGATAGAATGCATTACATGTAGTACTTTCGAATTGATGATATTAGTTTAAAAAGCTGTTTGAAAACTTATCGTCATCACACTTAAAATGCTAAAACTAGCACAATGTAGGCATAATAATTTTCAAGAAACAAGAATGATTCATAATAAATAAAAGAAAGCATAGTCACATGTACTTTTGTTTTAAAGGCATTAGTTTCAAAGCTATTTATAATGCATGTGCAATAGATATATCTCTACCTCAGAACCAGATTAACGTAAGTCCATTTTAGTAACTTTTCAGGAGAGGGGAAAAACAACTGTCGGATGCATGCAAAGGACTCACGCTCTTTTAATGGTGCTAAATAATTGTGAAAGAATTTGTTTTATAGAATAACGTTCTCATGGGTCGATACGGAATGAGATTCTACATACAATGCAGCAAAAAAGTTAAGATCGCCATTTTTGGACTTACGTCGTTCTGGTTCTGAGGTACAGATATATAACTTAACTCTTGCCTTTGTAGTCCCTGTATATTTTTTAAAATCATTAGGAAAATAATTCACTTCATAGCAAAAGGATGATTCGATTATGAGAATAAATTATCTTCTCGCACTATTTGAAATGTCAGTCATTTCAACGATGTTCCGTAAAGCATTTATCAATCCGTTTAACCAATTTTCGGCATTTGTGAATGGTGTGTTTGGTGAGGCTAAAGGATTGTGTTTTTAGTTTACTATTTACTATTTTATTTAACTTCATCTCAACACTTGAAAAAGTAAAAAGATATCGTCTAAAATCCAAATGATAAGAAGAGTTTTTAAGAATTAACAAGGTAATTAAGCTCATGTACGGATTTCTAAGTGTTGAACTTTTTTTTTTTTTTTTTGAGCATGCGATTCTCTGCTTTGTATCTGCTGAAAACTATAATGCAATAGAACATTCATAAGATCCGATAAGGAACTGGAATATTAATTTAGAAAAAATATTAACAGAAATCAACACATCTAATAAAGGAATCTAAAGATAAACCAAATAAAACATGTGCAAAATAACACTCATATTCGTTATCTCTCTCATCAATATCATCCCTATTTTACTAAAATCAGAAGAGACCTAACGCATACGCAAATTCGAGGAAGATAACGCGTTAAAATATCAAACAGTAACTACAATTCCGCGTCCCCCCCCCCCCATGCTGCCTCGGTCAAAAGCCTAATTGTTTTATCTCGAATTTAGGAAAATAAACTCTTTCATGACTGAGAATATTTCATTTTAATGCTACTAAACTATCATTCCTAACTTCTAGTGAATTAGAAGAATTCATATCTAATTTCGAAGAAAAATTTCCAACAAAAATGAAACACGGTACTTATTTTTTCTTTCAAATTTGCAGTTTTTGTGCACAGCCGACGAATTATCACCAGACACATGCAACCATACTGTCTTACTCCCAGAAAAATAAACTAAAATACTAGAGCATTTCAAGAATCTAGGCTAAAGGAACGAAAAACAGCAATAAATAATCCACCACATGCAGTCCTCTATGGTAGCACCACTAATTCAGCCCCTCTTTCTTCCAAGCCCACAATATGAGCCGTCTCTACCGAGGTGGCTCTCTAGGGGTGGCTACACCAAACGACCATTTCATGCCCATGACTAGAGCAGGAGGACTCGAGAGGAGGGGGTTGGCGAAAGGAAAGGTCGTTTGCAGCTGCCCCGGCCATCATGGATTTAGAAAAGCCCCGAAGAGAGGGGGCGGGTGGGGGGGAGAAAAATGAGGAAAAATATCGAGGGGAGATTTGCGAGGTCGCGAATCAAGAGCGTCCGGGGCTTTTGAGGGGTGGGTGGAATTGAGAAAGGGGTTAAGAGGATATTTTTCTGGTTTGTGATCCTGTTTCCTGTCAAAAAAAATTCCAACTGCAGATTAGTCTTGTCAATCATGAGCGTATGGGCTTAAAAGCATTTGATAATCCGTCTGATGGTTTTTACGATCCGGAATTTTTTAAAACCGGAAAGCGAGTAGAAAATTCAGAAAATGACGTTTGTGCACATTAGGAAGGAATCAAAATTTTTTGGTGACTTGTGAGTTTTGGTGATAAATAAAAAACTATAAAAGGGCACAACATTGAAAGGACTAACTTAAATTTTGCTGCACAAGAGGCAAATAGAGTTATGGTTTTTATTGTAGCATACATGTTCTTGGGTTAAGTACATTTTACTTTTCGTTACCTATATGTTTCTTTCCACTCGCAATTTTCTCCTTTTATGAAGATTGTGTTTATATGAGTTTCGTTCTCTAGTTTAGTATAGATCATTAAAACATAATGATTATCTTTTTTACTAAGCACCAAACTGTAGAGCATTGATAGTCTTCGGCCCTTAAACACTAAAGCAAATATAAACCAAAACAATGTGCGCGCATTTCATTAGAGATTTGTGCATTACTATACTGAAATAGTCGAATCAATTAGTTTAACATCTGCAGCTAATTCGGAACATTAAAACGCCACAATCTTCCCTCGAATCAAACTGGCAATTGAAGAAAGTGCAATATTGATTAAGATCTTTAGATAAAACAGGAACTATAAAAGACCGATCTTATAGCTACATTCTAAGAACTACTTAATAAGTGCAGTAAGTACATTATTGATTCAAGATCGGCAGATAATCTTGCAATCGAAAAGACCTAATATGCTTTATTCCGTTCTTAAAAGAGCTGAAATAAAAGTGTGTAATTGGTTCAAAATGTACTACAATACCTGAAACAGAAAAAAATCTAGGGAAAGTGTTTTAAAAATAGAATTCGGTGACAAAAGTAAACATATATTTCATTTAAAACAAAGGCACATTTTATTTATGTTGATGCATAATCGAAGGGTTTGATAAATGAAGGTTCTGTTACATTTTTGAAAAATGCAATCTGGACGCAGGTAAGCAATGGGGACAGGTTAGCAAATAAAACTTGGTACATTAAAAAATAGATGTCATTAGACTCATTTCATAGGCTCACTTAACCCATTAATGCCTGACTTTTTTTTTCCAAAGATATTTTGCATACTGGTTACAAACAGTGTTTAATGGACATTAAAAGTAATTAAAAAAAATATTACGTAAAAAATAATTGTTTTATTAAGGAAAGAAAAATCGTCCCTTAAAAGTTACGATAGACCCCAGAATTTTATAAGAAGAAACAAAATCAGCAATTAACATAAACTGTTAAGCTGGGAATAACTTTGAAAACATAGCTTTTTTTCTTGAGACTGTGAACGATGTCGTTTTTGATAAAGATCATTTTAAAACTGCTACAGAACACACTTTACAATGGTTATATGCTGCAATCT
>JAXGGA010020365.1:0-18412 GCA_038373865.1 Uloborus plumipes | reverse complement strand
GAAAGAAACTGTAAAATTGCTAGTTTTAGTTTATTATTGCGAATTTTACAGTTTTAAATTGGAACCTCGGCTGCGAGTATTGTACTGTAAAAACAAGAAAGCTTTTGCAGTGTGGGTGATTGCAGTTTAAATTTAATAAATTCTTTTAATAATCTATAAGGAATAAATCAACACTCTGAGTTTATTTCTTTAAGAAGCTAAACAGCTCTACGTGCGCAGTGGGGCGCGAATCGAACCCGCCGCCTCGAGATTAGGAGAATGGCGCGAAACCAGACTGCGCCACCGAGACGTCAAAGACGCTATGTTTCGGAAAGAAAAATTAGCCCTTGAACGCAGGGTGTGGCTACATAAGTAATTTAGTTTTCTCAAATAATGTGAGAATAAATCAAACTCTGTAGTTGCTAACAACCAATTTAAATCTCTACTAATAATAAAGCTGTCTGTCTGTCTGTCTGTTACGCGCGTAGCACCAAAACCGTTCGGTCGATTTTCATGAAATTTGGCACAAAATTAGTTTGTAGCACGAGGTAATGCATTACGAAGCAATTTTTCGAAAATTCTATTTCGATTCTTTTTCTATTCTAATTCTTAGCGACAATTCGATAAAATAGGGAAGAAATATTTCATGCACATTTTCAAGTCTTATGTCATTCGAAAACTTGAAATTTTCTGCTAAAAATGTCAGTTTGAAGTTTCTACGAGCATTATATAAATACAAATACAAAAGATGACGACCAACAACAGGCTCTAGGCCTAACTAGGCTGGTCCTAGTCGAATATTACAATCCCCAATAAATATCCAAGGCCCTCTTAAAGCTATCAACTCCCTTACTCATAACAACCTCCTCCGGTAAGCTGTTCCAGGAACTCACAACCCTACTGAAATAGTAATTTTTCCTCACCTCTAGGTTTGCCTGAGACTTAAATAGCTTAAAACTGTGTCCCCTTGTTCTGCTTTCCAAATAAAAATTTAGCCCATCAACATCATTCATTTTGATAAATTTAAACAACTGGATCATGTCCCCTCTGACTCTCCTTTGCTCAAGACTGTACATCTTAAGCATTCTAAGCCTGGAACCATAATCTAAATCTGTAAGCCCATTTACTATCCTTGAAGCCCGCCTTTGACCCCTTTCCAGTAAATTAATAAAGAAGTAAATTAATAAATAGAAGAGCTGTAATAATTGTTTTTAGAATCCCGGAAATTCAAGGCTTACCTTCAGCAAAGCAAGCCAAATCATTCTAAAATGGTTAAGCTCGAGAATAAAATTTGTTTGAAAATAGAAATGAAATGAAATATTTTATCAACGGAAATCAACTTTTCATGTTGTTACCATGGTTACGTTTTTATTTCGTTTATTTGTTTCGTTCTTTTTCCCTTAATAATTTTTAAAATGTATTTGTTTTTGTAGCAATCCAAGCTCCAAGCCTAATTAAAATTAGTTAAATGAAATACAGTCGACGCTCGATATAACGACCGTCTCCGTCCTACAGAAAACGGTCTTTGTAACGAGTGGTCGCTATAAGAGGTAGAACATAGAGTATATTGGGATACAGATGGGGGTTTTCTCACCGGTCGTTATATTAGGATGGTCTTTATAACGTGTGGTCGTTATAACGAGCGTCAACTGTATAATGAAACCGTGATAAGATGGCACCTGTCAATCAAATGAGAAATCGAGTCCTTTCCTTAAAATAGGTAGAGAAGGAAGAAACTGACGCGAACCATTTTTGTGAGTTTAGACACATTTTGGCAATCCGACAAGTTGTATTGAAGAGGGAATAATTCGTTAACCAAATGGAGGTCAAAAAAGAAACATGATAGTAAACCATTCTAAATTTATCGTCTGCAAAACCAAGGCTTCACTAGATAGATTTTTATACAAGCTGTTTCATTTGATCAAAATCCTTGGGATAAAAATGGTGGTCCTTGTCCAGCAACATCTATCGAATTTTATGGTAAATAACATTATATACAAATCAGATAATAAAAGACAAAATTAAAAGTTAATTTGTTGGCGACAATTTCACAATTTGGCATTCAATTCTATTTTAGTATATTTAAACGTTATTTAATAGCTTGTTTTATTTGTTGGTTTATTCTGCATTTTAACGGCTTATTTTAATTAGTTAGCGAATTATTTTTCATTTTAATTGATTCTAATTATTAATTAACTATGAAACGACACTGCACCGCAGAGCGATAAATGGCGAAATCTATTCGCTAAGCGAGCCAATACTACCAACGGGTTGCCATAGAACTTTTTAAAAATCAGTCCACAGTTCGCCATGATAGTTGGTCGTCGCAATATTGTAGTTTTGTTTATTTTTTTCGTACTTGTATTGCTCTTTAGTACCAAGCTATTATATATGTCCATTTCGTTGTTACTAAAAAAATTAATATGTTTTGCTGTCAATCGTCTTTCCGTTGTACACCATCGCTTCATTACGGTACATTTCATTCTGGGGCATCAAAATGAAAAAATGAAATGTCTCGACGAATAGATTCGCCATTTATCGCTCCGATGCGTCAACGCTGTCAAAATGAACATCTGAACTTTTGCGTCGCAATTAAGATCGTGAGAGCAACAATAATGAATTAAAATAGTAAATAGAACAATATTATTTCATTGCTACATTTTTTATTTATCGGCTGCGAATATAAGCGTATATTTTATTAATGCAGAGATGTCAAAATTGAACGCCATTGCTATATGTTGCTAATTCGAAGAAAGTAAACAGATGAATGAATGTCGTATGACTGAATCATGAATTGTGACTTTATCTGAAAAGGGAATTGGGAGATTAGGGAATTTCCCCTAAAAAGCAGTACTAATAAGGCCTTCGGCATCAATTTACTCTGTACTCCACTTCAGTTAACTATATCAATATTTTTTACCCTTTAAAGATTGAATAAGCATCACTTTTTACAGCAGAAACAATATGCTAATAAATGTAAACAAACATTTGGGTGGTCCTTGTTCAGCGCTTTCTAGCGGGCAAATCTTTACCATTGATGTTTTGAGTAATGAAACAGCCTGTATAAGACGCTATCTAGTGAAGCCTTGGCAAAACATATTTTACTTCATTATTAATTAACTAGCGGTACCCGCACGGCTTTGCCCGTGTTATAAAATTAAAAGTTCATTTGTAAAATAATTAATCTAGCTCTATTTTAGTTGTAATTCAACTATAATTCCTTCAAAGTATGATATAAAAATCTGATATGGACTCCACGCTACTTATTTTTATGTGTAAAGTTCTTAGTAGCCCAAGCAGCACAAAAGCGTTCAAAACACGTTCTGCTACACGTACAGAGCGCACCAGCCGGCACGTTCAAAACACGTTCTCGCAGCACGTGTTGTCAACGTCTATGTGTCTCATCGATCGATGGTAATATGACACGTCGAAATCTGGTGTTGACCACCTTTTTTTGTCCCAGTTTTGAACGTGGAATGGTAGGTTATATTTAGGTTCTGGAAATACGTTTGTTTTCAGTGCTCCCCAGCTAAAAAAGTATACTACGTATACCCCACTATCCGGGGCCGTGACGTCATTTTTGATCCACCATTTTTGATCCATGATCGACGCCATCTTGGTTTTAATTATTTAATTACTTAACTAGTTTATTTAATTTAATTATTGAATTATTTATTGATTTAATTTAATTATTGTCTTTGAATTTAATATATTCACTCCGCGGGATTCGAACGCGGGTCCCTTGCAACTCCAGCCGGACACGCTAACCACTAGGCGCTACTTGATCTTATCGAAGGAGAAAAATAACACTTTAAAAGGAAATTTTTTTTTTTGCAGGAGGCGCCATCCATGAAAGACTAAGGGCGTAAATCATATCATTTTATTAGTATGAATATAATGTTTTTTTACTGAAATGCATGCAAATCTGATTAGGATCTTGGGAGAAAGAGTTGTTTAGGATAAAACTTAAAGTTTCTGCAGATATGATTCCTCCCCCCTTTCTAAAAAGCAGCAATTCACGACCTCAATTCTGAGAAATTATACACCTCCTTAAGCACTGAAATGACACCGTGATAACATTACTGTTTTTGCACGTCAAATATTTATTTATTTATTTATTTATTAATTTAAAGTATTGCGCACTACAGACAAATCCAATTACAGTGGCAAGTAAAACAAATACATATAAAACAAATCATCCATTAAAAATATTGAAACATATAGACTTAAAACAATTAAAAGGCAGGTTAACAATATCTGACACACGACAAGGAGTTAAAATTTTGTAAAAATTTAAAAGACAACAAACGAAATAAAACAAATTACACATTTAAAATTTTTAAACAAATAGACTTAAAATTATTAAAAGACATATTAAAAATATCCAAAACGCGACAATGAGAGTTAAAAAGTTTGTAAAATTTAAAAAGGCAAAAATTATCAACGTAATTAAACTTTGTAAAAATATTTGTAAAACACAGATGACTCCTAAGAGTTCTATTTGGAACAGCAAAATGGATAGAATTAATAGTATCTGAGCAGTCAATTAGATTGTTAAGTGCTTTATAAAAAAAAAGAAGACACAAAAGTTCACGGCGTGACTTAAGGTTTGGAACATGATAAATATGGCATAAATTAGAGTATCACGTTCCTTATATTAGAATATCACGTTCCTTAGAATTCGTTCATTAGAAGTCGTTCGTTCGTTAGAATATCACGTTCCTTAAGCACTGAAATGACACCGTGATAATATTACTGTTTTTACACGTCAAATATCACGTTCCTTAAGCACTGAAATGACACCGTGATAATATTACTATTTTTACACGTCAAATATCACGTTCCTTAAGCACTGAAATGATACCGTGATAATATTACTGTTTTTACACGTCAAATATCACGTTCCTTAAGCACTGAAATGACACCGTGATAATATTACTGTTTTTGCACGTCAAATATCACGTTCTTTAAGCACTGAAATAACACCGTGATAATATTACTGTTTTTACACGTCGAATATAACGTTCAAGGGACACTTAGCACCGTTATTTGACCAATAACACCATTTTTGCACCAAATTTGAACGTTCTGGTGCTGCTGGGGAGATGCCTTAAGTGTTAAAATAGTGCTTGGAGTGAGCAAGATAACAGTTCAAACATTTATATCCCTAGTTTGCCACGAAACAATGCAAAAAAAATGTTTTACAATGATTAATCCCCTAAATATCGCCGATTTTAACATCATTCAGTGGATTTTTCGCAAAATATCGCTAATAACGCCAAATTGAGTCCAAATAAAAAAAAAACAATTTTTCTCGCCAACTTGGCGATATGTCGCCAGATTGGCGGCAATTACTTGGCGACCAAACGCTTGGCGATATATCGCCAAGTGGTCGTACCAAGTGGTCGTACCGTTCATATCACTTTTATCTGCATTGAAATGAACACTGATTTACTCCATAAAAGAGGTAAAACACCCCCTTGGAACATTCGAATGCAACCCCAAGGGGAGATGCACAAAAATAAGCCAAAAGAGAAAATAAGAACAATTTTGTTGCTCACAGAAACCAACAGAAATCTTACCAAAGTTTAAAAGAAGAAGAAAGTTTCCTTTCCTAGTTTTAAAAACAAAACAATACATTTTCCGAAATGAAACACTTTAAAAAGAACGATGCAATAACGCAATTGATACGATATTTGGTTAATCTGTGCTTTAGATACCCTTTTCTCGCTAAATGGGCGATAGGCGTGCCAAGCGTGGTAACCCTGACTATTTTGCGTAGTTTCTCTCGGAGCTTTCAATTCCGCGAGACACGCAAAAACGCGCCAGTTGGTGACTTTTCGAAAACGCGCCAAGTAAGGTCCCAAAGCATTTTCACCGGGAAAAAGACAGGGTTGCCAGAGAATTGAAACAAAAAAATACTACGCCTCCTCTAAAAAAATATTACAAAATACTACTGTTTCCAAACGTTGCCAAAATCAATGTTGCTGAAATGCGAAATCTATGAAAATGAAAAAAAAAAAAAAAATCCGCCAAATCTTTTAATTAAGTCATTAGTATATTGGAAACAGGGTTGCCAGAAAAATACTACGGTCCTTATTTGGGCCGAAAAAATGCTACCGTAGTATCAAAAATACTACGTCTGGCAACACTGGAAAAATAACGAAACAAAAATAAGTATGAACACGTAACCATGGTAACAACATGAAAAGTTGATTTCCGTTGATAAAATAATTTATTTCATCTTTCTTTTCAAACAAATTTTATTCTCGAGCAAAACCATTTTAGAATCGTTTGGCTTGCTTTACTGAAGGTAAGCCTTGAATTCCGGGATTCTAAAAACAATTGTTAGAGCTCTCCTGATGATCGTAGAAACTTCGAAAAAACTTCATTTTATGCAGAAAATTTCAAGCTTTCGTCTGACATAAGACTTGAAAATGTGTGTGAAATATTTCTTCCCTATTTTATCGAATTTCCGCTAAGAATTCGAATAGAAAAAGAACGAAATAGAATTTTCGAAAAATCGCTTCGAGGTGCAAAACTACATGCTACAAACTAATTTTGCACTAAGTGGCATGAAAATCGACCTAACGGTTTTGGCGCTAGGCGCGTAACAGACAGACAGAAGGACAGAAAGAAAGAAAGAAAGACAAACCTTCAGCTTTATTATTAGTAGAAATTTCAATATAAATTGCAGTAAATGGCTTGAGTGAAAGAATTTAGCTTTTAATTTATCGTTTACTGATTGATGTTTGTCGATGTTTATTGTTTTTATTATCATTGTGAAGAATAATGCACGAAATTTCTATGACTAATACTTAAAATTTTTAGGATCAGTTGAGTTTAAAAGAAAAAAGTGCTCCAAATATATTTTTGCAATGTGATTATTTATTGTTGGACTGTAATTTGCAGCAGTAATTGCATTTAATAAATAATAAAAGTTAATTTTTTGGCGACTTTTTTTCAGTTTGGCATTCACTTCCATTTCAGTATATTTATTTGTATCGTATTGCGATATTGCAATGTTCTTTCTAAAGTGTGTCATTTCGGAAAATGTATTATTTTGTTTTTGAAGTTAGGAAGGAAAATTTTCTTCTTCTTTTAAACTTTGGTAAGATTTCTGTTGGTTTCTGTGAGCAACAAAATTGTTCTTATTTTCTCTTTTGGCTTATTTTGTGCAGCTCTAATTGGGGTTGCATTCGAATGTCCCCAAGAGAGTGTTATACCCCTTTTATGGGGTAAATCATTGTTAATTTCAATGCAGACAAAAGTGATATGAATTGGCGCGACCACTTGGCGATATATTACCAAGCTTTTAGTCACCAAGTTTGTGACATAACGCCAAGTTGGCGACAAATTTGGCAATTTTTTTTTTTGGGGGGGGGGTTCAATTTAGCGCTATTGGCGATATTTTGCGAAAAATCCACTGAATGATGTTAAAATCGGCGATATTTCGGAGATTAATAATTGTAAAACATTTTTTTTGAATTGTTTCGTGGCAAACTAGGGATATAAATGTTTGAATTGTTATCTTGCTCACTCCAAGCACTATTTGAGCACTTAAGGCACCTACTAAGAAATTGACTCGTAAAAGGAAGTAGTGTGGGGTCCATATTAAATTTTTATATAATACTTTGAAGGAATTATAGTTGAATGATAACTAAAATAGAGTATTTTTCTGCTATATCAATTTTTTACCCATGAATTTTTAATTTTATGCCACGGGCAAAGCCATGCGGGTACCGCTAGTATTCTCTAAAGATGGTGATGAATAATTTTAATCACGTAAATGCACCACTGTTCTGATGGGGAAAAAAGAAAAATTATTTGTTTTTTCACCATTCTCAAATGTAGGATTTTTTTTTCGCTTTTCTTTGTTTAGTGCATTTGGAACGGTTACATTTTTTAAATTCTATGACGAGAAAAGTGTATCGCTACTAATTCAACAGTATATTACTTAGATAGATAGATACAGCTGCCACTGCTTACATAAATCGTTTTTGATCTAAACAACTCTATTTTTCAACGAATCGATTCATTAAAGCAGTTGCTTCAGCGAACCGGATACCAGCGTACTCTTCTTTCATTCATAGCAGATTGTTGAGTATGCGTCACTTGACACAACGTTTATTTATAGGTAAATCCCAATCGTAATTGATTTAAAGAAAAATGTAATAGAAAAAATACTCTATTACTAAATATGTCAGACCATGGAAATCATAATCATACATGTGTTTTTTTTTAACTCGGTAAATGAGCCTCCTAATTAGGGATGCACCGGTTAATCGGAAATACCGATTAATTGGCCATAATCGGCAAAATTCGGCACATTAATGGGCTGAAAAAAATATTTTTAAATACTATTCTTTAAAGTATACCTTCACTAAGAAACTGTGATGAAAAATTTGATTAACAGTAATAATAACCCTCACAGTTGATATAAAGTTTTAATAAATTAATTCTCTTCTACTTTGAATAAATATACACATTGACAATGTTGCAATATTTTTCATGAGGCGATCGTTTTTTCCTTAACACGGTGCTTTTAGATAATCTTTAATTTTCACGAAGAATAAGTCTTGAATTAAATTGCTACTAACTATTAAAAAAATTAAATTAAAAGTACTCCAAATTGGAGCGCTCACTACAAACTCCCCCCCCCCTTTTTTTGAATTTTTATGCCCAATTAACATAATTAACAATGTTTCAATGCAATATTATCGACAATAATATGAAAATTGGTTCTAAGAAATTTGATAAAATATTGAAATTATTTTGTGAAAATTAGAAAAATTAAAAAAAAAAATATCTTCTCTCAGAAATAACTTACTTACTACAGTAGAACCCTTCTATAGCGAACCCGGGATGTAGCGAACCCCCGGCTACAGCGAACCTTTTCATTGGTCCGACCTAAAATGTAATTTTGTACGCTTATAACGATCCACAAAGCCTGAAAAATCGGCTATAACGATCCTAAAAAAGTGGCAAAACCCAATCCTCACTTTGCAAGAAATTTTCCCTCTCAAACTCTATTGTCACCAGCGTTTCTGCTAATGAAACAACATAAACGGTTGTAAGAAATTGCAAAAAGCAGAAAGAGCAACTGTGGGTCAGTTTTTTGTGACTGAAAACATTGACAAAATGAAGACATATGCAATTATGATGTTCATTATTATAGCATATTACCGAATTTCAACTATTTTTTGGAAATTCGGATATAGCGAGCCCTCGGTTATAACGATCACTCAAGTCGGTCCGTTGAGGGTTCGTTATAGCGGGGTTTGACTGTATTTCTAAACTCGGAATTGTTTAAGACAGAAAAAAAAACAGTGATAGAAAATCGGTAGTATTAAAAGCAATCATCCTTATTATTAATAGGCTCAGCCGATTAATCGGCCGATTATCAGCAACCGATTAATCTGTGATCGGTAATCGTACAATTTGCTTATCGGTGCATCCATGATCCTAATTTTAGCATCCTAATTCAAGCATCACTGGCAGTGAGAAAATCTGTAAATCTGTTTTCTTGTTAGAAGCACAATTAATGTAACAGAAACAACTTTAAGCTGCTTCCTAATGTTGACCATAGAGTTAATAGGGTAGTTGTGACCTATTGAATATCCCTTTTTTAACTACTAAATATTGTTAAGAGGCTTACAAAACACAAAAATTCACCATTGCCGAATTTTAAAACACAACGGTTGATTCTTAATGATTTTTTTAAAAACCCACGCGCAAAAAAAGCGCGCCTTGAAACCGAAACCCGTGACGTCGGATGGCAGTAACTTTCAGCCTTTCATCCATAAAAAGTTGATTTTTGCTATATTATCGTTTCATTGCGGGATTTTCTCCTTCCGTAATAAATACCTAAAAGTCTACTAATTCACTATTTAAAACTGGATTTATCAAAGAGCAATCCAATACCCTGCTAGGGGTGATTGTTTTGATATTTTTTGGCGAAATTCGTATTCAAATCTTTAGAACGCATCACTTGGCGAGGAAAAAAAATTACGGCAGTGCAGAGCGAACAACAGTGCGGAAACCAGAGAAACCGGTTTCTCGAGCTTCTCGCATCTAAAGCTTCTCGTTCTTTCTTCGCCTTAGTAGAAAGTTCAAAAGCGCCAACGAGTGCCCAGTAACGTCACCACCGCTTGAAATTTAAAAATTATTTAAAAAAAAAAAACTACTTGTCGCATCGCAAAATTTTTTTCGCCGTTGATGTTCGTGTATGTTGATCTATCATATAAAAATAAAATTGAAAAATCAAAAATTTCCCTATTATACAGGGTTGCCACAGGATACTTCAATGCTACTTTTTGCTACTTTTTTGGTCACAAAGCGACTTTAGCTACTTTTTTATGCAAAAACAGGCCAAAAAGCTACTTTTTTTCACTGAATCTGCTTTTTTGGATACTTTTTCCCCCAACGTTAGTTTTTTTTTTAAATACCTGGAGATTTCCTTTCCCCCATAGTTTTAAATCATTTCCATTTCAAGAATAAAACCTTCTCTAAATAGACGTTATGGGCTGCACCAATCCACTGCATCCAATCAACAAGCTGGGCTTGGCTGAAGTGATACGAAAACGAAAGTCGATCTTGTATGGAACTGATTTTCATACTTCGTACGTTACCGATATCTGAGCTTTTCCGGAAGCTGAAACCTTATACAGTGCAGATCTTTGCAGCAACCTCGACTGGGCACAGGGCAGCTACAGTGGGATGCAATACTTTAGACAAAATGCAAATATATGAATAAAAAGAAAACTATTCAGCGAAATGCTTTCAAATTTCTACTGCGGGAAGATAATATTGTCCCAAATATGTGTCTGGAGTTTTTAAAAATACAACCGAAACGAAAATCGGAAATTACAAAAGACATATTTTTTTGCTGTTGCAAAAGTTTAGACAAAAGTCAGATTTTATGCAAATATCTCTTGAAAGGTAATTGTTGGAGGAAAGGTGGGGCTTTTTGCTTCGACTATAAGGTGCAGGGATTGCATGAATAATTAAACTCTCTGTAGTTCTCGTGTAAAGAAGAAGAAAAAGTTTGGAAGCCAAAATTTGGAAATGAAATCACTTAGCGAAATTTTCATCTTTTAAATTGGCCCTTGTATGATAGTGCATTGTTTTTTACTTCGTGGAGAGCAAATTCAGACATGCGTATCGATCGAAAAGGCCAAGAAAAATTATATTTCTTAAAGATGAAGGAACTGTAAAAACGGCTTGAACTGAAGATTCACTCCTTTATCCTACAAAACTTCTACTTGGGTCAAAAACAGCACGTGACAGCTAAGTTGATGAACAACTGAATAGGAATGCATCAAAAAAACAAAGAATTGTGCTTGAGCCTGTTTGGAAACAGTGTCCCAAATAAGACAGATTTTAATGTAAAAGCGGCACAGCATATGCTCATTGGATCTTTTCTCTAGGCAAGCTAATAGAATTATAATCCGTCTAAGCCACCCAAATTTTAATAATTTTCGTTAGAGAAAGTAACATTCATTTTTAGTCACATTTAGTCTCATGGTAATAGTGAAGTAGAGAGGGGGGTTTTTAATGTCCAGGAGAGCTCTTTCGGAAGATAAATATTTGATGTCGGAATGTGTATTGAATGACAGCTCTTTATATATAAGATGCTCTGAAGTGCTATTCTACAGTTACATAATTCCAAATTGATAAAGAACTTTTAAATTTAGCTTTTGGTGCACGTAAATCATACCAGTTCTACCTTGAAGACTAGAAGAAAAAGAAGGAAGAGCAAATGAGATTTGAAAAAGAAAATGAAGAAAAGTTTAAACAAAGAAAAATAGAAAAAGAAAAGCTGTCAAGTTTGAAGGAATCTGTTAAAAAGTTAGAAGAAAAAGTTAAACTAGTAAATCAAGAGGGAGAAAGGACACTCAAAAATCAGCTGGTGTACTTTTTAAACATACAAACCAGAGGCTAAAATCAGCTATTGAAGCAAAAGACACTGAAAGTATTAGAATAGCTCAGGGTATGTTAGAAGGCAGTATAAAGTTAAGGAATAGGGAAAGAGAGCATGAAGATGAAGAAAATAAATTAAATTGCTTAGTAAACAAAAGGAAAATACTTTGATAGTCATTTTTCTGTAAAAAACCAAAAACATGGATTTTCGGAATACATTTTCTGTATTTATATGAGTATATTATTATTTTTTCTTTTGAATGGTAGCAGTCTTGTAAAGTAAATTACCTCGATTGTACTCTTTTTTTTTTCCCCTCATTTGTATCTTTGATTTAATGCATCAGTTCAAAACCTGTCTATTTTTTGAACTTGTTTTAAAGCATCTCCATATATTATTTCTCTAAGCCGAATCCTATACCCGGTCGAAACTTGCTCATTTCTTTATCGAATTGCAAGAAAATTTATGATTTTGAAGCTTATCCCGCGGGCTATTGACGAAAATTAGACCCACCCTCTAAAAAGTGTCGGTTCGTTTTTTATTCGAACTTCAATTTTTGGGCACAAAATTGACTCTATCTAGCGAAATAATTGTCGTATCGTCTCCATTTTGATTTCATTCGAAAGATTAAAAAAAATGCGTTCTTTAGAACGTTTCTCCGCTAGCGCCGCGTAACGAGAATCTCGAAAATCCACGTTTAAGCGACTTATAAGCGATTGAAGTTTGAAAAAGTTAAATTTTTTGCTCAACGGTCAAAATCGTTACATTGTTGTTCAAATCAATTTTAAATGCGACATTTCAAGCCAAGGCTTATCTCGGTAAACCTTAATTCTAACTTTTATTGTTTCAAAATACTATGGTAGTTTTGCGATAACGTTAGTATTTAGTTTAGTAGTAGCCTTGGGTATTTGATTTTAATATAGGGTATCACTTTTGTAGTAGTTGTAAAAGTGAACGTGTCTTTGATCTCTTTGAAAAGTTGTCAGAACGACGGCAGTAGATGGCGATGTTGTGCAAATGAAGCCAATAAAAATTGTCGTATTAAATTTTAAGTTTAGAGTTTTTTTTTTTTTTTTTTTTTTTTTTTTGCGGAATTCCGCACGGGTCACCTAGTCTCCATATATTATTTCTCTAAGCCGAATCCTATACCCGGTCGAAACTCGCTCATTTCTTTATCGAATTGCAAGAAAATTTATGATTTTGAAGCTTATCCCGCGGGCTATTGACGAAAATTAGACCCACCTTCTAAAAAGTGTCGGTTCGTTTTTTATTCGAACGTCAATTTTTGGGCACAAAAGTGACTCTATCTAGCGAAATAATTGTCGTATCGTCTCCATTTTGATTTCATTCGAAAGATTAAAAAAAATGCGTTCTTTAGAACGTTTCTCCGCTAGCGCCGCGTAGCGAGAATCTCGAAAATCCACGTTTAAGCGACTTATAAGCGATTGAAGTTTGAAAAAGTTAAATTTTTTGCTCAACTGTCAAAATCGTTACATTGTTGCTCAAATCAATTTTAAATGCGACATTTCAAGCCAAGGCTTAGCTCGGTAAACCTTAATTGTAACTTTTATTGTTTCAATATACTATGGTAGTTTTGCGATAACGTTAGTATTTAGTTTAGTAGTAGCCTTGGGTATTTGATTTTAATACAGGGTATCACTTTTGTAGTAGTTGTAAAAGTGAACGTGTTTTTGATCTCTTTGAAAAGTTGTCAGAACGACAGCAGTTGATGGCGTTGTTGTGCAAACGTACAAGATTTTACAATAACAATTCTGTATACTGATGTGTTCAATTCTGTACCTTGGTGCAAGAACAACCAATGTCAAAAATTTGATGTTTTTGGTTTATTTATCGTAATGGGGGCAGAAAGGTATCCTCTGTTGTATACCACGACAACCAATGTTTTAAAATAAACCGCCTTAGCTTGGGTGCGAAACTAAGACACCAAATCTAACACATCCAATCGAGGACTGAAATCTTTGAACCTGAATAACACAATTTTAAGTTTAGAGTTTTTTTTTTTTTTTTTTGCGGAATTCCGCACGGGTCACCTAGTTACTCATATTCAGTTTAGCCAAGGCTATACACTAGATAGCGTTTTATACAGGCTTCTTCATTTGATCAAATCCTTGGGATAAAAACGGACGTCCTTTTCCAGCGACATCTATCGAATTTTTATGGTAACTAACATTTCTACAAATCAAATAATAAAAGACAAAATTAAAAGTTAATTTGTTGGCGACCATTTTACAATTTGGCATTCAATTCTATTTTAGTGTATTTTAACGTTATTTAATAGCTCGTTCGATTTGTTGGTTTATTCTGCATTTTAACGGCTTATTTTAATTAGTTAGCGAATTATTTTTCATTTTAATTGATTCTAATTATTAATTAACTATGAAACGACACTGGCACCGCAGAGCGATAAATGGCGATTTTGGAACGATAGTTCCATCAAAACTTTTGATGAGTTTAGATGGTCAAATTAATTTATTTGGCGATTTTTTTACATTTTAATGGAAGTTCTCCGTAAAGCTTTTGAGAATATTTCAATAACCGAGATCTTTGGTAGTATGTACGTTTCAGTTATAGGTACGTTTTTTAACTTGGCGATGTATTTTCTTACCACCTAAGCGAAGATTAAAATTCTAAGCTTGCATCGTCTTCTTTTCTCTTATTTTGCATTTTAATTTAAATTTCAATGATAATAATGGCTCGATATATTTATTAAACATATTATGTTACATGCTAATGGAGCTTTTGAAGTTGATTTGGCGAGTTTTTTAATAAGAATTCTCACATTATTTCGCAGCTTTTTTTCAGTTGGCCCATTATTTTACTTTCAAGTATTAAACTTATGTGTCAAATTAGAAACAAAAAAGGGAAGATTTCGGTGATTGGAAGTCTGGTTATCTTTCACTATTGGCGTTAAATCTTTGTGTCCAATTTATGAGCGAGGGAAATATACTTCCTTCGCAAACATAAACTAAAGAGCAACAAAATAAAGTAATTATCGCCAAAAATTTGGCAACCACAGCAGATTCCCAATTATCGAAATATTATCAATGTGTGAAATTTAACATAAAAAGAACATTACCTTTTAATGTTGTGTAAATGAAAACAAAACTTTACAGTTGGTCGTCGTAATATTGTAGTTTTGTTTATTTTTTTCGTACTTGTATTGCTCTTTAGTACCAAACGATTATATATGCTCATTTCGTTTTTACTAAAGAAATTAATATGTTTTGTTGTCAATCGTCTTTCCGTTGAACACCATCGCTTCATTAGTGTACATTTCATTCTGGGGCATCAAAATGAAATGTCTCTACGAATAGATTCGCCATTTATCGCTCTGATGGGTCAACGCTATCAAAATGAACATCTGAGCTTTTGCGTAGCAATTAAGATCGTGTGAGCAACAGTAATGAAACAGAATAGTAAATAGAACAATATTATTTCATTGCTACATTTTTATTTATCGGCTGCGAAGAAAAGCGTATATTTTATTAATGCAGAGATGTCAAAATTGAACGCCATTGCTAAATGTTGCTAATTCGAAGAAAGTAAACAATGAATGAATGTCGTATGACTGAATCATGAGTTGCGACCAACTTTACCTGAAAAGGGAATTTATTTCCACTAAAAAGCAGTACTAAGAGGGCCTTCGGCATCAATTCACTCTGTACTCCACTTCAGTTAACTACATCAATATTTTTTAACCCTAAAAGATAGGATAAACGTCACTTTTTACAGCGGAAACAACATGCTAATAAATGTAAACAAACATTTGGGAGGTCGTTGTTCAGCGCTC
Source organism: Uloborus plumipes (assembly GCA_038373865.1). Classification (NCBI taxonomy): domain Eukaryota; kingdom Metazoa; phylum Arthropoda; class Arachnida; order Araneae; family Uloboridae; genus Uloborus; species Uloborus plumipes. The sequence continues at coordinate 2,702 of JAXGGA010020365.1, read as the reverse complement.
TCTAGCGGGCAAATCTTTACCATTGATGTTTTGAGTAATGAAGAAGCCTGTATAAAACGCTATCTAGTGTAGCCTTGGTTTAGCTTGTCACATGTTTCTATTCAGCTTCTTTGCAACTTTTTTTTCATGGCTACTTTTTTGCAACTTTTTTTTATTTTCAAGGCAACTTTTTTGCAACTTTTTTAGTATTTTTAGGCGACTTTTGCTACTTTTTTGTGACATTTTCCCTGTGGCAACCCTGTATTATACAACCTTGCGAAATTTAACTTTTGGAAAAACACAAAAACAGTTTTCATTTATTCTTACGTTGTTTGGTCTTCTGATTTTGAAAATAACCTCCATTTTTTTCCATCATGTCAGGAATTTTTCGTAAAATTGATTTCAATTTTTTCTATAATGTTGCTTCAAAAATAATCATTTCGATCCATTTTACGCGCAGAATCTGGCAACAGTGCTTTTTTTTGCACTTATCTCATCTATTCTGAAGATTCTCAATGATTTTTCAGCAATGAATTACTTCATACTGAAATAGATAAATACCTTTGTGCATAAAACGTGAAAGCATATAAAACAACGTTGAAAAGCTGCAGGAATACTGCAGACACGTGTTTTGTTTTCAACGCTAAAATGTGAGTTTGTGGATGCTTTTGTTTTACGTCTGTGCTCAACATCACGGGACGCTGGAGCGTCCCGTCCCGCCGCCAAATACAAGCCGCCAAGAAATTTCCGTCGCCAAGAAAAATGTAAAAGAGCGACCAAAGGACTGATTACGCGAGTAACCAAACCGGGGTTTTCACCCCTCTTTATCTCAGCCCCATAAAGATCCCTAGAGTTCATTTTTGGTAAATTCAATGTCCAGTAGTACCTGACGGCACATACTAAAGCAAAACATCCAGGACCCTCGGGAGGAGGGGTGATAAATGTTAAAAAATCGCTATTTTTCGCACTTTTTAAAAATTGTTTGACATGGGTCCAGACTAAACGGTAACTCGGATTGAGCTCTAGATTTGCACCCACATTTATTTTGTCCCAAAGCTCGGCATAGGGTTTTTTTCAACCCCACACCCCCTCCCCCCTCCTCGTTTTTATTTTCCGTATCTTTTCTCCCCGGGGGTCTTAAGTGTTGATTTTTGGTATGAATATACTCGATGAGACATTGAGGATGTATACCAAAATTTACCCCCCGGGGTCATCGCAGGCCGGAGTTATTAATGCTTAAAATTTGCCCGATTTCAATCAACTAAATCTGTTCAACGTCTGAGCATTTATTCAAGCGATTGGAAACTTGTCATTGTTGGGCGACAAGGAAAGGAAACTCAATTATCCAAGTTCGCGCTGCACATCTGCTAGTGTATCTTTACACGAACCATTTCGGGCTAATTTCGACCCCTCCGTTTCTCAAGAACTACTTCATCTACATGCTTTAAATTTTGTAAGTCTATTAGAGTGACATAGAAAACCCATAATCCTAACTTTTATGAATATATCTCTTTTAGTTTTAAAGTTATTAATATTTGAAAAGTGAAAATATGGCGATTTTCTTATTTAGATTATACACTCACTCATCAAAATGTTTACCTACTTCCATGTGTCTCATAATCTTAAAATTTGGCATCAAGGTATATTTCCATACACTAACTATGGGGAAAATCTAAAAAGTCCAAAAACTACATTAAAAAAGCAAGAAATAAAGCATTTTTTTCAAAGAGCATCTTGGCGCGATTTATAATTGGTTCGTCAAACAAAAGCGCCAAAATGCTTGTAAAACGTTGCCAAAAATAAAATACTTTAGTTTAAAATCAAATATTTTATTGTAAGCTGTTTCAAGGTTTAGTTTGCCTTGACGGAAGATTAAAATGGTTTATCAAGATGAAATAAATAATTCAAATTCTAGAGATTGACTATGCCACCTTGCGGTGACTTAAGATATTAACCAAGTAGTTAAAGTATTCTATTCCTCTTTTAAGAAAAATATAGGGTAAACACGAAGAAAATTTACTTGTTTTACCTATTTCTTTCGTCATTGATCACAAATTGCAACGTCTCCTATTATTTATTTGAATTACGAGTAAAATCATTAAAATTAAAAATATGTCGAATGCAGCATGGCCTATGCGTTATCAGCGTAACTAAAATCTCATGTTATGTGTGTATTAGTTTGTGTCTAAATGAAAGCATAACCGTTACTTCGGCTTTTCAAAAATGCATGATATCCCAACAAAAACATAAATGGGAAAAAGGAGCCAAGTTCGGTTGAAACAACGTTTGGGCAGTTTGAAGCAGCGGTGCCATCGACAAAAGAGTTGAAATCTAACAGGCTTCAAGTTCTATAGCTGTTCTGTTAACAACAGTCGTGAGAGTTATTGAAATGTTCATTAACTTATTTTAATAACATTTCGTTAGTTCCTTTCATATCGGCTTCAGAACTGGGCAAGTTTTAATCGTCACGAAGTTACGTTCAAAAGAGTCCGACTTCCGTCAGTTAGAAATGAACTTGTAGTTAACAGAACAGCTATAGAACTTGGAGCCTGTTAGATTTCAACTCTTTTGTCGATGGCACCGCTGCTTCAAACTGCCCAAACGTTGTTTCAACCGAACTTGGCTCCTTTTTCACATTTATGTTTTTGTTGGGTTTAAAATTTCATCTATTGCCAGTTTCTATTAGTTAACAAATAAAATATTCGTAATTGATTTTATTGCAT
>JAXGGA010020364.1:0-18414 GCA_038373865.1 Uloborus plumipes | reverse complement strand
TAGGGAGAACGAAAAAATATTGCTGTTGTTTATTTTCGAAAATCTTACGTATATTTCTCTTGCATTCTTTCTGTTACCAGACAGATTTAACCTTTTTTTAAAGCAACTTTTAACACTGGACCCTCATTTTAAAGCTTATCGTGCCGGCCATTGGCGAAAAATAGACCTACAATCAAAAATTTTCTCGGTCAAAAACTTTTTTTTTTTGTTTTTATGACGCATTACTTTAATAAATAGCATCCGACAATTAAGATGCATGAGCGCTGTTGGTAAGGGCTTATAATGAAAAGGATATGGGTTCATATCTGGACTAAAAAAATATTTAAATAGGTTTTTTCTCAAGCAGAATTCTAATTCAACTTTACATCATCTCTCATACTTACACCCTTTTTCTCACATTTTTTTTAGACAGCATAACTTTATCAATGCTTGCGGTCATTAAAAAAAAAAAAAAATACGTAAAAAAACGGGTGTGTTTCGTACGGGTCAGCTAGTAAACTTAAAAAAAAAATTCTTAATCAACAATGTAATTACTCTCGTCATCAATAACCCTTTGCCACCTAGTGTGTGAATTTTCAATCCCGGATAGATGAAATCAATCGATTTTCTGGAGCAAACCACCTGGAAATGTCATCTTGGATTAAAGTCAAACCTTCAAGTTTTTGTTTCATAGAAAGTGTTTTAACAATAAAGAAGGAAGGAAAATTAGATGGCGTGATTTGTGATGAGAATATTTCCATTATTATGGCGATAATATTTCCACTATTATCAGCAGAAAAAGAGTAATTCTAAAACATGATAATGCAAGACCGCATTGCTAAATGCGAACGCCTAGGAAACTAAAGATCAGCGGTGGGATACTTTATCCACTATACTCATCTGACCCCGTTTTCCATCTGATTTCCTTTTATTCCGATTAACCTATTTATGCCCAGTAGCCTAAAAACGGGACGCTTGTTAGTTACTGCATATAAAAACCTGTAATGGGTATATCATTTTACTAAAGCTGTTTTTCACAAGTTAAATAGTCCTTCTTCTTGAGAAAACCAGTTAGAGCCACTATTTGGACATCAGAGTTTATTTATTGACAGCTATTTTCAGACAAATCAGTCAAGCAACGATCCAGCATGGGTAGCCACAGAAAGTAAGTTTTTTTTTGCGAACTTATTTTTCATAAAATTAAACTATTTTAAAATGATTTGCTTAAAATTGATCAGAGATGTCTTCTGTAATGTTACTTTGCAAAAGTAAAGTCAAGTAAGGTCGTATTTTGCTCACATATCTGCAAAATATCCCATAAACAGGACGTTAAATAACTTAATAAATATGGCAACGGCGATCTATTTCAAGCCAAAAATGTATGTAAACCATTCCAAGTAAGAGTTTTAAGCAGATAAAAATTAAAGAAAATTGTTAAAAAAAAACTTGGGCATAAATAGGTTAATAAGGGACAACGAATCTATCCGATATCCGATGCGATTTCCAGGTATTTTGTTAAGAACCAATTTATTTCTATTTATACGGGATTGAAAGTTTGTTCACTACACTGCAACAGTTGCTGATAACGCGAGTAATTTCACCGTTGATGAAAAGTAATTTTCTCAGAAATTTGTTTGTAAGATTACTTTCAGTTCCCCCTAATAGAATAGATGACGTGTATATTATGCATACGGATTGCGACGGCTTCTTGCTGAACATTTCATTTAGAAAACTGCAGTAAATCAGTGGCTACTAAATTTTTTAAACTTGCTCCATTGTTTCTTTTCTTTTCTTTTTTTCGGGAAATAATTTTTTAGCTATTCTTCAACTTTCGTTGTAGTTCAATTTCATCAATATTATACTGAAGTTAAGATTCATTTAATATGGTGAAATAACAAAACTATACTTATGTGAAAAAAAATGCTTTATAGTAGTGATTCTCTACTGGTGGTTCCGTACAGTTCCGTACAGTTCGCAGAAAAATTTGACCTTCCTTCAAAGACTTCTTCTAGTCTTCGTTTAAAAAAACCCCCCACTTTACCCTACTCTCCTCCCCCTCAAAAACCATAACTTACTAAGCGTAATTTCTATCGTATTTCAAACAAATTTATTACAGATAATTTTACTTCAGTTTTTATTTTTTTAATGCATATTTTGAAGCGACTTCTTAAAAAAATGTTGTCCTAAAGTTAATGCCAAGCAAAATGATAGCATTAAATGGCATAGCTTAAAAAACATGGGTCAATTGATCAATAGGAAAAAACACAGATTAGAATTCTATTAAAAAAGAAACTAGTATAACATGATTCTGAATATTTTTAGCCGGAACCCTCCATGTTATTGTAGATTGACAAAAATTTATGGAACACTCAAACTCGATCATTTTAAACACCAAAATGTTCTTGAAAAGTTGATAATAAAAAAAATATATTTTTAACGTATTTATTCGTATTATTTTCTCTTACATTTTATTTTATATACATGTATAATTAATGACTACCTGAACGTGTACGACCTTAATGATGGAATAAATGCAGGAGGAATAACTATTTCCCTAATAACCGTCTAACTATTCAGTTTGAAAATGTTTTGAATTATTTTTAAATGGTTGAAAAATATTTAACGATGAAAATATTGGAATGCAATCATTTTTGTCTCATTAAATTTTAAGGAGATATAATTGCAAAAATATTTTTATTTTCAAGGTTTTGTGTGTTGAGAGAATTTGTACTTCACATATATGATTTTTACATTTTCAAAAACAGGTGCAGGCCTCAAATATGCTTAGGAAAATTTTACGCGTACAGTGAGTTCAAACATTTTTGCTTTTTTGAAACTGCTGAGTACTAAGTGAAAAAGTTCCTTTCAAAAGCAATTTTTCCAGTTTAAAGACGCTAATTTTCGGAAAATTTTGATCTCACCAAAGTTTTAAAATGTTTAAAAGTATTTTCTGTAAAAAAACTAACTTTTGCGGTTTACAAACTTTGAAAACATATTAAACAATTGTTAATGAATAAATAGCAGAAAATGATAAATTATAGTTCTTTAAAAATACATAACATGGGAAAATCAGTCCTTAACCATTATTGAAGTATGTCGCTAGAAGGATTTACCCATCATTTTCACCTTTACTCAATTATTTTCTGTTGTTAATTTATTAAACAATTCTATTACAATTTTTTACCTTTGTACTGTCAATAAAAGCTTTCAAAGAAATGTTGTAATTCAAACACTGTTTAAAATTAAATGTTTTTAGTGAAATGAGGGTAATTAATATACAACTAAAAAATGTTTCTGTTTGTGAATATGCTTGCAATTAACGTATCTTAATATATAAAAATTACGTGTCCCTGTGTTTGTGGCCAATGGACTCCTTAACTACTGAACCGATTTTAACCAAATTTAGCACGCAGTTTCAGTTTGGTCCAACTAAAATGATAGGATAGTTTTTATCTCAATTTAGGACCGTAATATATTTTTATTTCAAATTATCTATTTAGCTACCAGCTTTTCTGTATTCTTGGCTAAGCCTTTTTACTAAGCCCTTTTTTGACCCCTCCATGGCTGAGCGACATAAAGCACACGTTCTGGCAGCTTTCGGCGTGCAGTAAACAGGTTGTAAGTTAGCGGTGCGTTGAGTGTTATTTGACTTTTTTGTGAAGTAAATTATAAACAAACGCGTTACTTCCCTTGAAATTTATATGTGATAAGCTGTCAGAAACGATTGTCACTTAAGAGTTTTTACGCCTCTGAGGCTGAGAGGTGGAAAGCGCTTGGTGGGATAGCTCCTGGACTGCATTTAAGTGGCTGTTCTTCTTACTACTATTATATATACAAAAGTTTGTTTGGATGGATTTATGGATGGAACAGTCAGTTGATAAGCAGTCCGAAAAAATTATCTTTTTAACTAAGCCTTTTTTGAGCCTCTGTCGCCGGGCGACATAAAGCACATGTTCTGACAGCTTCTGGAGCGCAGTAAAATAGGTTGTAAATACAGAAACAATAATGGATTATTTATGTAGGTACTTAATTTTTTTTTTTTTTTGTATTTTCTAATAAAAAACTTAATAAATTCAAAAATTTGCTTATTTATTGCCTTTAAGGCGGAACAGAGTTCGCCGGGTCAGCTATATTTATATAAAGTTGATCTCTATAACGGTAAGAAAGTTTTTCGTTTCTATTGAAACATTATAGTTTAACCCATACCTTAGCCACAGCAACGCGTGGCCGGGTCAGCTAGTTTTATAATATGTTTTGATTAGCAGTGATTTTTTTAAGAAATATGTAACTTCTTGATCAGAAAAAAAAAATGTTATGGGTACGTTTACGTTTTAGGAACAAAGTTAAAATTAAAAATGTGAGATTTTAATCAAGATGAGTTCAGTTTTATTTCTTGATTTTATTTTTCTTGCGGTATCAAATCCTATAAGCTTAAGAAAAATTGCCTCACTTTTCCACTTCACTCACTTCACCCACAAATTAAATTTCACTCACATAGGGGACTCAAGAATGAAAAAATTACAAAGCGCTTTATGATTACAAAACTTCATTGTAAAGACATCAACCGATTCCAGCATCTTACTAATGTCAGTCCGCTGTGGCGTCACAAAAGCCTTGGTTTCCTAGGAGTGAAATCGTCGATCTCTGGCGAGGCGACAGAGGCCGCCGTCTTCTGCGCATGCGCCTGAACCGCAGATTGATGTCACTTCACGCCACGCTCCAATCAAACTGGTTCTGATTCCAGCGTGCAGTTGCGCCCGGCGACGGCGACGATTGTCACGTTCTAGGAAACCAAGGCTAAAGCAAGGATGCAGTAACGTGTTCATGTCACAAATGAACTCGTCAGAAATTAGGCGTTGCTAGAACTTAGAAATGAAGTCGATTCGTATAGGAAAGTAAGCCTTGTTTTCAAGGGAAAAAAATGTTGGGAAAAACTTTAAGACACACATTTTTAATCTTCATAAATGCTATTATATTGCAAAATAAAATGTTTTAGCTCATACTTAGAGCCCTGTAGGAGCAAAATTTTAAATATCCTTGATAACTATATCTTTGAACAAACAACAAAATATCTGTAAAAGGAAGAATTTCAGCCAAATTTGAATTTAACGCCTTTAAAATAGTGTTAGCAGAAATGACGTCACTATATCACTAATGTGTCATAACGAACTGATGGGAAAGGTCACAGTTATGCCACATTGGGACTTTGACCATTGTTAATCACAGTGATGTCCTTGCTATGACACATTGTGCTATCATAGTCAAATTGCTCTGTAAACAGTAAAATTTCAAGCTTTCAAACTAAGAACAACAGCCAATTTTCAAAAGAGTCGTTTCTTTCACTTTTTTTTTCTTTAACCCATTTATGCCCAAATATTTCTAACAATTTTTATCTGCTTAAAACTCTTACTTGGAATGGTTTACATACATTTTAGGCTAAAAATAGTTCGCCGTTGCCATATTTATTAAGTTATTTAACGTCCTGTTTATCGGATATTTTTCAGATATGTGAGCAAAATACGACCTTACTTGACTTGACTTTTACAAAGTAACATCACGGAAGGCATCTGTGATCAATTTTAAGCAAATCATTTTAAAATAGTTTAATTTTAAGAAAAATAAGTAATGACTGAGTTGTCTGAAAATAGCTGTCAATAAATAAACTCTAATATCCAACTAGTGGCTCTATCTGGTTTTCTCAAGAAGAAGAACTATTTAACTTGTGAAAAACAGCTTCAGTAAAATTATATACCCATTACAGGTATTGTATGCAGTAACGAACAAGCGTCCCGTTTTTAGGCTACTGGGCATAAATGAGTTAACTATTGGTAGGCTATTATATTGAAATACATACACGTTTCTGTGAAAGAGCTAAGTTCGAGAATATCAACATTCACCTGTGATTTTAGGAAAATTTGCGTTTTTTTACCCATGTTTTTGCTATGTAAGTGGAGAAAAATATGATGCTATCTAAGTGTACAAAAAAGGCTTTTGTTGGATGACTTTGCATCCATAAGTTCACATTTCGTGCATTGAAAAAAGCGTTCCTTGTAACGTCGAAACACGTGTCTGCGTATTCTTATGCATTTTTCATTCTTTAGCATTGTATTGCTTGCCTTTATTCATTGTTTTATTTATCATCTGAAAAAGAAATGGGATCATTTTGAAAATTACTCATTTATGGCCTTCGTATTAATGACACGTTATATAGTCTGGCGGAAAAAAAAACATTAGACATTAAAAACATAACTAAATCTTTTAAGGGATAATTGTCATAATTGAAATATAATTTTCAATCGTTAAAACTTCAAATAAGTAGTGTTTATTATCTAGGTAAGGCGCATTACTGTCTGTTTGCGTATTGTGCGCCTGGCAGCCACGAACGCTTCCATTTGAAAAAGGGGAGATAGGTTTAGGATGCGCACTTCCCGATGCCTTCAGCTTTTGTTCGCTTGCTACTTCCTCGTTGCATTTCCCCCTATTTCAAAAAAGTCAGAAGAGACTTGGCGCGTGCGCAGATGCGGCGGAGGTCGCACGAAAAATTTTAGACAGTAGTCGTTGAAGAAACGATTAAATATTAAATAAAAACACTTTACATCTCAAATTAATATTCAACAATTATGGTATTCTCTCACAATTATTCCAGAAAATAATGCAGATGGCTATGTTTATATTGCACTTGCTAAAAGAAACGCATCTTATTAAACAAACGATCTCATCGCGCTACGCCATAAGCCTTTTAGATTAATAAAAATGCCGCCATTTTAAGTGTTTCAGAGAGTAATTTTGTGGACGTACAAAATAAAAGGATATAAATTTTGTTTACCTCGGTGACAGGTAATTACTAGGAGCGAAAAGAATTTTCTCTTAACACATTTAATTGAAAATGTAGTATTTTCTTCTTTTTTTACGTTTATTAAGCCCTTGTTACGGCAACACTTCAGTAAATTTAATGCAGGAGGTGAATTTTCGATCGTCAAAAGGTAATTTGGTTTTGAAATTCTTCTAACTGCTTTCTTGAATTTCAATGCGCATTATCTTCTAAGTAGGGTATTAAATAGCAACTTTTGAGTGTAGAAAATTCTAAATTTAGTTTAAAGAATTTCCAGAATTTACGGAGGTCATTTTTCTGGACTGATTCGAATTTCTTCAAGAGCTTTATTAAACTTAGATTAAAAGAATTAAAGTGGAAAAGGAGAAGAGAATACGTAGACGAGATTTTCATCAGTATTTTTTGTAAAAGTGAACGTTGTTGAGATAAATTTAAGTTTCTAGTGTAGACACAAACACCTCAAATTTCGTTGCACAACTGCTACTTGGTTCTGAATCTAAAACATTTTTTGTTTTGAGAAACAGGTGATTGATTTTGCAGTCCACATTAGTGGACTTAATTCTGGATACTTAATACTGTTTTGAAGATTTCATCAGTAATAGGGATGCACCGATCAGTAAATTAGCCGATTACTGATTAATCGGCTGTTAGTAATCGGCCGATTGATAGGCTGAGCCGATTATTGATAAGGATGATTGTTTTTAATACTAAAGGATGATTGTTTTTAATACTACCAATTTTAGCATCACTGTTTTTTCTCTCTTATAAAATTCTGAGTATAGAAATAGTAGGTAATTTATTTCTGAGAGAAGTTTTTTTTTTTTTTCATTTTTATAATTTTCGCAAAATAATGTCAATATTTTAATAAATTTCTTAGAACCAAATTTCCTAATATTGTCAATAATATTAGTACATTTACACGTTATTCATTATGCTAATTGGACATACAATTTTTTTTAAGGAGGGGGGGGGGGAGTCTACGATGATAGGATTTAGGGGTACTTTAAATTATTTTTTTTAAATTAGTAGCAATTTAATTCAAGATTTTTATTCTTTGTGAAAATTAGAGGTTATCTAAAAGCACTGTGCTAAGGAGAAAACTATCGCTACATCAAAAATGTTGCAACATTGTCTATGTGTATATTTATTCAAAAGTAGGAGAATTAATTCATAAAAACTTTGTAGCAACTGTGAGGATTATTATTATTGTTAATAAAATTATTCATCATAGTTTCTTAGTGAAGGTAAACTTTGAAGAGCAATACTTTAAAAATATTTTTTTCGACCAATTAATTGGCCCGATTTTGCCGATTATTAATAATTGGCAAAGTGGCCAATTATGGCTGATTAATCGGTACTACCGATTAATCGGTGCATCCCTAATAAGTAACATTGAAAATGAATTATTACGTTTATTTATTTCACTTACATCATTTACTTGTAACTTCTCTAATATACAGGGTGGTTATAAATTAACAGGAGGTGTTTGGAGCCCTCTAGCTCGCGAACTACTGGGCGAAACATTGCCAAATTTCGTGAGCGGGCATATTAGACCATGGGATTTTGATTTCTGGAATAAAAAAAAAATAGTTTGAAAAATCACCACCAGGGGGAAATTTGGCGCTGTAAAAGTGTATTATACTGAATATCGCGAATTAAACTTGAAAAGAGCTGTATAAATCAATTTCGCCAAGCAAAAATGATTGTGCTTTGCAAATGAGGTTTAATATGATCGCCGTAGAATTTTCGATTAAAAAAAAAAATCACCACGAACAAAATAGTGGTCCATTTAACCAAATAGAATGCAATAATTCGCATAAACGCGTTGCGTTTAGCGATCATCTGTAAAATGACAGACTGGGAGCATTCTCATCAAGAAATCCATTCTGATATGTTACGAGCTGCCGTAGAAAATGTTGTGCATCGTCTGCAGTTCTTACAACTTTACAATGGCGATCATATCGAACCACATTTGTGACAAAAAAAGTCATTTTTGCAAATAAAATGGATGCATATTTTGTCAGTAGCAATTAATTCTTCGATAGTCAGAATAATTCACTTTTACAGCGCCAAATTCCCCCCTGGTGGTGATTTTTCAAACTATTTTTTTATTCATGAAATCAAAATCCCATGGCCTAATATGCACGCTCACGAAATCCAGTAGTTCGCGAGCTATAGGGCTCCAAACGTTGGAATAAACTTCACCTCCTGTTAATTTATAACCACCCTGTATATGAGTTCATTTCATGTGAAAACCCTAAGTAAAAAATTACACTGGTTATCATAAATTAAGGAAAAATCACAAAAATCGCAATAACTCCCAGAAAAATAATCCAAATCATACAAAATTTGGATATGTTTCTAAGTAAGAGTTACTGAGTAAAACTATGTTATGCAAATTAGTGGCGCTGCAATCGGAGTACGTCATCTTCGAGGAGCTTAAAAAACCACGTTTGAGAGCAAGTCTATAAATCTCGCCGTGATACTACCAAAAGAAATCTGACATAGCCAACTCGTAGCTATGACTTCTAGGCATCATTTACCTGCAGAACTAAGATGCAGAGGCATTGGGAGACTAGAGGCAGGACAAAGTCAAACAGAAGTGGCCAGGTGGCTAAATGTGAGTCCTTCTGTGGTTCATAGACTTTGAAGCCAATTTTTAACTACAGGTTCGGCATCCAGGAGGTTCAGTCAAGGACGGCCAATAGCTACGACGGGTGCTGATAACCGATATTTGAGGTTATGTGCACGCAGGAGTAAATCTGCTACTCCGACTCGTCTCAGATCCTCCCTGGCTGCAGCCACCGGAAGATTGTTGTCAACTTCTACCGTGCGTAGAAGGCTTCACGAAGGTGGTCTGTATGCGAGACGACCAGTTATTTGTGTGCTGTTATTTGTGTCCAGTTATTGCGACCAGTTATTTGTGTCATCACGCCCATAGGAGGGACCGTTTGCAGTGGGCACGACAACATGTTCATTGGACGCATCACCAATGGAGGGTTGTACTCTTTACGGACGAGTCTAGATTTAGTCTAGAAAGTGATAGTAGGCGTCATTTGATATGGAGGGAACCTGGAACCCGTTATCATCCGTCAAACATTCGCGAAAGAGATGCATACGGAAGAAGCAGTGTTTGTGTTTGGGGTGGCATCTCTTTGGGTGGACGCACAGACCTCCATCTCTTTCCCAGGGGAACCTTAAATGCTCCAATTTATAGGGATGACATCCTTGATACTTCGCCCATACGGTGGGGCAAAAGGTGATGCATTCCTGCTACAGGACGATAACGCAAGACCGCACCGAGCTCCCATCATAGACGATTATCTGGAACACGCTACAATTCTGCGCATGGAGTGGCCAGTTCGTTCACCGAACTTGAATCCTATCGAGCACGTTTGGGACGCTTTAGGGAGACGTATTGCTGCCCTCAACCCACCCCCTCAAACCCTTGCCACGCTTGCTACTGCTTGGCAAGATCAGTGGCTCTTGCTTCCTGTAGAATTGATAGACCGAATAATTGACAGCATCACGCATCGCTGCTAGTGCTGTATTGATGTTAGAGGGGATCATATATCATATTGAAGATACTTCTCCAATATTAAACTGCCACCTCCAATTTGTTCATTTTGTAAGTGCATTATTTTTTATTAATACCATAATTGTCTGGTAATTTCTTTTTATGTTATTTTATGCCTTACTATGTGTTGTACAATGTGGACAAGTTTCATAAAAATCGACAAGTAACTTCTTGAGTAATCGTCATTTTTGTGATTTTTCCTTTATTTTTGATAACCAGTGTATGACTATACTGGTTGACACAAGTTGACACTGAACGTCACTACGGGAGGAGCCAATAAGAGCTCACAAGCAGTTGGCGATCTCCTCTAATTCGCCAAGTAAGTTGTGACGTTTAATCTAGCTCGTTTTTCATAGTTAGCCTATGAAAAACGAGCTAGATTAAACGTCACGATGTTTTTGTCAAGAAACCTTGTAGTATAAGTAATTGATTACATTTTCAGATATGATTAGAGACAGATTTTTACTTCCTTTTACGTAGTAAAGGAAGTATTGTGATCGCGAAAAAAAAATCACTCAAATTTGAGTCTAAATTTTGATTTTGCTCACCCCCGAATGAAAATTCCTTAATTCTTTTGACCTGTCAGCACGTGCATATGTACCTACCAACATATAAGCAGCCGAATTTTTTTTTTCAACTACCCCCGAGTAAATTACGACGAGTTTTCTCGTGACGTCTGTATGTACGTGTGTGCGTATGTATGTATGTGGGTCGCATAACTCAAAATCTATGTGTCGTAGAAGCTTCTAGCTTGCTTTGTAGGCTCTGAGGATGGTCTAGTTGTGCACTGTTGAATTGTTAATTCTGTAGGCTCTAGTAATATTTTGTTTTGTTAGTTGCCAACACTTAACTTTTGCTTATTATGTTTTGGCAACTTCTACTAATTGCTTAGTTGATTTAATGGATTCGTTCCTGTAGCGTTTGTCGCTAATTTGTATCAACCATTTTAACGTTTCGGACCTTTTCAATAAAAATTTAGTTCAATATCTTCACAGGTTACGGGACCAGTTCACGCTCCGAACTGCGTTTATTGAATGTGAGTGGATTTGGTATGCTATATTTTTATCTTTTGAAATACATTGAATTCGAAGTCATTTGAAGAGTTAAAAGTAACGCAATTATAATGGCTGGCATTGACATTTCTGCTGTTAGCAAATTTAGTGGACAAAATAATTCACAGTGGAAATTTCAAATCAATTGCGCTCTTAAGGCAAAAGGTGTATTTTCGATCGCCAATGGGACTAAAAGTAAGCCAAGTTCTGACGATGCGAAAATAGAACGATGGGAAAAGGACGATGCAGTAGCGATGTTCACGATATCATCGGCTATGGAGTTATCTCAAGTAATGCTTATAGAAAACTGTACTTCATCATATGAAATGTTTAAGAAACTGGACTCTATTTTTAAATTAAAGTCGGACTTTAATAAAATGCTGTTACTTGATAAATTTCATCAATTGAAAATGGAGTGCAATGAAACTGTTGTGCAATATATTGCAAAGATAGAAAATCTTGCTCATCAAATCAAAGATGTTGGAGAAAGTATTAGTAATGCTGCCATAATTATTAAAATTCTTGGCACATTGCCTCTGAAGTACAGAAATTTTAGACAAGCTTGGTTGTCTGTTGATGAAAGCAAACAAAACTTGTCAAATCTAACTGCGAGACTTATCGACGAAAAAACTTCTTTGGTACAATCTGAGCAGAGTGAATCTGCGTTTTTGGCGTCAAATAGGTCTAAATTTACGCCAAAATTGCAGACCAGTGATCCCGAGAATAAGAAGAAATATAAAAATCAAAGTATTAGGGTGGATAAAACCAAAATAACATGCTGTTCTTGCCACAAAAAGGACATTATGCTCGTGAATGTCCTACTGGGTCTCTCGAAAAAGAAAATGGCGCTCCAGAAATAGATGAAAATTCGTCAAACTACAGTGTATTCAATATTGAAAAAAGAAAAACTATCGAAGACAGTGAACCGTGGATTCTCGACAGTGGTGCATCTTGTCACGTGACCTACAATCTGCATTATTTTGATAGTTTTAGCGAATCCAATGGTAATTCCTCCATTCGCTTAGGAGACAATTCAGAAATGCCGATCAAAGGAAAGGGAAACATAAAGATCAAAAGATTTGTAAACGGCAAGATGGAGAAATAACTGGTGTTCTATATGTTCCAGATTTGAAGAAAAATCTTATTTCTGAAGGTGTTATAACAAGCAAAGGTATGAAAATAATTAAATTTGATGATCATGCTGATATCTACAATCATAAGGATGAGTTAGTTGGGACAGCAGTTCGTTCTGCAAACAATTTATATCACGTGAAATTCAAAACTATTGTTTCGCCTGAAGTGAACTTTTCTCACAAGAATAACTTAAAAATATGGCAGGAACGTTTAGGACATATAAATTTAAAGGCTCTTTCTGAATTGAGTAACAAAGGATTAATCGAAAAGATAGATTTTTCAAACAAAGATGAATTCTTCTGCGAGGGATGTCAATATGGTAAGCAGCACAGATTGCCATTTAAATCTAGAAATTACAAAGCTACTAGAGCAGGTGAGCTGATATATTGTGATGTCTGTGGTCCTATGTCTGTACAGTCCTTCGGAGGCGCAAATTATTTCATTTTAATGAAAGATGATTACAGTGGATTCAGAACAGTTTATTTTCTCAAACATAAAAGTGATGCTCTGGAAGCATTCAAGAAATTTGTTACACTATGTGAAAATAAATTTGATCACAAAGTCAAGACTCTCAGAGTTGACAATGGAAGCGAGTACATCAATTTGAATTTTTCTGACTTTTTGAGCAAGAAAGGTATTCAATTAGAAACTACAGCATCTTACACTCCGCAGCAAAACGGAAGAAGTGAGAGAGATATGCGGACAATAGTAGAAAGTGCTCGAAGTATGATATACTCTAAAAGGTTGTCGCTGGCTTTATGGGCTGAGGCTGTGTACTCAGCTACTTATATTGCGAACAGAACGCCGACAACTCAAGCTCCCAATTCAACCCCTTATGAACTTTGGACTGGAAAATCGGCTTCACTTAATCATTTAAAAATATTTGGTTCAGAAGCTTACATGCATGTCCCTGATACTCTACGGAAGAAATTAGAACCAAAAAGCAAAAGAATGATTTTTGTTGGATATGAGAAAGAGTCAACGAATTATCGTCTTTTCGATCCAGTCACTAAAAGGATCAAAGTATCAAGAAACGTTACCTTCCGTGAGGAAAATGAAGAATTGAGAATATCTTGTCCACCATCAAAATTTCTGTTTACTGATGAAAATGACTTAGTTGATGAGAATGTTGCTGATGACAATGGCAAAGAGAACGAATCTGTGGATAAAGAAGCTGAGTTACCTAGTGATCCTGCGAACTCAATGGATAACGATCATTACGTTCCTCGTCCAAGAAATGACCTAAAAGCTCCGATTCGTTATGAAGCCAATCTAGCTGATATTATCACGCCCAACACATATAAAGAAGCAATGAGTTCGCCTCAAGCAAAAAATTGGGAAGCTGCTATAAGAGATGAATTAAATTCGCTTAATAAAAATGAAACGTGGGATATTGTACCTGTACCAGCAACAGGAAACGCAATTGGATCCAAGTGGGTATTTAAAGTAAAGTATCTCCCAAATGGAAAAGTAGAGAAATTTAAAGCAAGGCTGTGCTAAGGGGTTCTCCCAAAAGGAGGGAGTAGATTTCAGTGAAACTTTCTCGGCAACTTCAAGGTTTGATACCATAAGAGTCTTACTAGCTATTGCAGCGCAGAAAAGGTGGGAAGTTTTATGGCTACGTCAACTTTTACAAGACATAAATGAAAGCGAACTATGTGAAAAGAGTGTAACACTCCTAGTTGATAATCAGAGTGCTATCAAGCTGATTAAAAATCCTGTATTTCCCAAGCGTACAAAACACATCGACGTGCACTATCACTTTATTCGTAAAAAGTATGAGGATAAGTCTGTAATCGTTAGATATATAAAATCTGAGGATCAGTTAGCAGATATTTTTACGAAAGCGCTTAACAGAGTGAAATTTAAAAAATTCAGAGATTTACTAAACGTGAAAGACATGGACACTCTTAAAGACTGATGTGTACTTTTATAGACTTTTATTATTATGTTTCATTCATTTAGATTTTTGTTTTGTGAGTTCAGTCGCCAACAGAATTCTACCGCCAACAGAATTGGAGGGAGTGTTGAATTGTTAATTCTGTAGGCTCTAGTAATTTTTTGTTTTGTTAGTTGCCAACACTTAACTTTTGCTTATTATGTTTTGGCAACTTCTACTAATTGCTTAGTTGATTTAATGGATTCGTTCCTGTAGCGTTTGTCGCTAATTTGTATCAACCATTTTAACGTTTCGGACCTTTTCAATAAAAATTTAGTTCAATATCTTCACATGCACCTACCTCCTCTTGTGGTTGCATTTGAATGTTCCCAAGGGGGTGTTTTACCCCTTTTTTGGGGGAAAATCAGTGTTAATTTCAATGCAGACTCAAGTGATATGAATTGGCGCGACCACTTGGCGATATGTCGCCAAGTGTTTGACGCCAAATTGGCGACAAATTTGGCGAAAAAATTATTTTTTGAATTTGGGTTCAACTTGGCGCTATTGGCGATATTTTGCGAAAAATTCACTGAATGATATTAAAATCAGCAATATTTAGAAAATTAATCATTGTAAAATATTTTTTGCATTGTTTCGTGGCAGATTAGGGGAGTAAATATTTAAATTGTTACCTTGTTCACTCCAAGCACTTTTTTTAACACTTAAGGCAACTAGTAAGAAATTTACACGTAAAAGGAAGTAGTGTGGGGTCCATACCAGATTTTTTAATTACTATATCCTGCGTAATGGGAAGTGGCGGATGAAAGAAATATTAATTTCCCACTCTCCGCACGTTTCCCTTATGGCTGTCGTAGTTACGGCACACAGTGGTTCGACGGCGGAAAAAATTGGCATTTCAAAGTTTGAACATAGAAAAATTTCAATGCCGTAATTACTTAGTACCTTGAGTTGTAGTAACATACTTCATAAGATTTATGTGGGAAAAAAAATTGCATATTACCGAAAAAAGGCCAAGAATGTTGAAAAATTACGTTTTTAATTAATTTTGGACGTGACCCTATATTGCAGTTTTAATTCATACGTTCAGTAATCCGAACTTGAATTTATAAAAATTCGTTTCACATTGGTCTGTCGCACCTATAGGATACATATTACACCAAAATTAATAATTAAAATTAATAGAAATTTAAAATTATCTGAAGTGAAAAAAAAAGTAATTGCGAAAAAATATTATGAAATACATTGAGGCATAAACTTTTATCTGCTGGTGAGCTTAAAGCTATATTGGCAAATAATTTGAACCTTCCGTAACTAAATAAAAACATTTTAGCTGCGACCACCTGTGACTGTGGGCGTGGCAGATGTTTTCATTTGAGTCTCACTATTTACAAACACCCATATTGTGAACTAAAAAAACTAAAACATAACATATCGTGGTATAACGGGGTCAAATTGATTTTTAAAAGAGATTGGCCATCAAATTTGACGTATTCCAAAAAAAAAAAAAAAAAAACAAAAAATCTGCACCTCAAAGCCAGATTAACGAAAGTCACATTTTCACTACTTCTCAAGGAGAGCGATCTACACTCAAGGGATTTTTTCCGTTTTTTCCCCGTTTCGGACCACTGTGCGGCACTGTGGACTTTTTTCTCACTTAGCTTTTGCAACAATGGTTAAATGAAAACGATTAAAATTGTTTTGTGCGTAAACTATTATTCAATCAACGTTAATAGAATACTTTTTGAAGTATTTATTTTGCAGATACTCATGATTGAAGGTCATGCTAAAACAAATTATTCAGCACTAGATTTATTAAAAAACGTTGAGAAATAACTGAGATACGATGACATAAATATTATTCAACCGCGACGAGTTGGCCGGTGTCAATCAAATGAGAAAACGAGTCCATTCCTTAAAACAGGTAGAGAAGGAAGAAACTCCAGTGTGCCATATTTGCAAGTTTAGCGACATTTTGGCGAAGTGATAAATTTTATGAAATATTAAATAATTCTTCGAGCTTTATAGCAAACCATTTGAAATTTATCGTCTGTAACATTTATTGCACTCACTTACACTATTTAATGCAGCCACAACTGCATTTGGCGAGGAAGTCTTTGCTTTCTTTATTGCAACCCTTATGTTACCATTTTGTTTTTAAATTTAAATGAACAGTTGGAGGCGTTGCAGTCAAGGGCCAATAGCTGCGGAAATATATAAAACCAAGACCCACCTACTTTCTTGTATCCAATGAGAAATCTTTCTCGATTGTGCAAAAATTAAAATATTTTCCTCTTTGGCTAATTTCTCAAATTGAGAGACCACCAATTAAAGGTAAACAAGGTGACGTATTCAAGCTTTATAACCAATGCCGCAATTGTGAATCCCATTCCTTAATTTTCATCTGCGTATTACCCCTTCCTAAAAATGGACAATCCTGAAAAAAGGAGGAGTCATAGGCCATCTCTGCGAAGTTGAATAATAAAAGCGTAAGCCTAACTCGATAAACATATAAAATATTTTTGGAAAAAAAATAGAACCGACTTCAGTTGGAAATTGCTCTAAAAAGTAAAATATTTTTTTTCTTTAAACACCATCGAAACTACTTTTGAACATAAGTTTTGAAGTCGGCGCAAAAACGATTGGTAAAATGATATAAAACCATATTTTGCCAACTTTTTTCAGAGAAACCATTGAAAATTAAAAGCAGAATATTTGTATCATTTCACGAAAGTGTGGTAATCAATGAAATGTATGCGAGTGCACTTAAAGAACCTGGATCCATTAAAATTTATATTTATAGTTGAATTGTAGTTACGTATGATTCTATACATTGTTCTTGCGCCGATTTCAAAACTTATGTTTAAAAGTAGTTTCGATGGTATTCAAAGAAAAAAAATATTTTTTACTTTTTAGAGCAATTTCCAACTGAAGTCGGATCTATTTTTTTTTTCAAAAATATTTTATTTTATTCTTTTTAGTGTAAATGCACTTAAAATAATCAAAATATAGTTAAAAACTAACATTTACGCTTTTAAATAAAGTTTAAATTTAGTTAAATTTCATGTTTGGTTTAGTTAAGCCTTCATTTAACATTCTCATTATCATTATTATTACTGTTTCATATCAACCACGTTTTGTAACAATGGATTTCATATTTAATCATAAAGGACAAATCGCTGTCCTTATTACGATTACTGTGATCCCAATTTCTATTTCGAACGATTTCTGCAGGTTCCCGTTATATCAAACACGGACCACTAGACGATGGGACCAATCGGAAATGAAAACCTTTCTTACAAAAAAAAAATTTTTGAAATCGGTCCAGGCATCTTCGAGAAATCTTATAACATACAAAAAAAAAAAAAAAAAAAATCTCCGACGAATTGTATAACCTCCTCTTTTGTTGAAGTCGTTAAAAATAAATGAAAAGCCTCAGCAGCAGTGCATAAAAAAAAGTGAAACTGTTGTTTTTCGTGCCGTTTACATGGAGATGATGCAAAATTTCTAAAATAGATACTCCTATTTTAAAGTAACCGAGTATAGTCGTATTTAACAATGTGCTAGATTACAAATTATCTTATTATTATGTTTTATTTGATGAACTAGTTAATGATGAATATTATGAAAGTTACATTGAAGGTAAAAGGAAAGAATTATCACCAATTGAGAAAGAACTAAAGCAAAAACTTGAAGGGCCAGAGGGAAAAAAGATGAAAGTGACCAAGAAGCGATTTCGAGAAAAACGAAGAACAAAGTTTGACTTCTCGTAACTCCTTGTGTAGTTGATAGAGTTTTCATGCACATTTCGGTCGATTCTCGTCTTTTTTCCCCCCTTGTTGTTCTACCAGATGATAGTACTCCTTCATAGCCCCTATATAGTGCTAATATCTCAAATTGACGAAAAAAAATTGACTCAAATTGACAAAATTGACGAAAAAGT
>JAXGGA010020363.1:0-18414 GCA_038373865.1 Uloborus plumipes | reverse complement strand
GAATAAATTGTAAAACTGCTGCTTTACAGTAATAAACTGCAAAATTGCTAACTTAGGTTTTAAACTGGAACCTCTGCTGCCTGTATTATACTGTTGTTTTTACAGTATAATACTCCTATGTTTGTGGTAATAAACTGTAAAATTATAGTAATAAATTATAAAATTGCTGCTTTACAGCAAAAAGCTGTAAAATTGCTAATTTTACCGTTTATTACTGAGCATTTTACAGTTTTAAACTGGAACCTCTGCTGCCAGTACTATACTGTAAAAACAACACTTTATTTTTTGCAGTGTGTACAATAGTTCTGCAAAAAATATTTTCTAAACTAAAAAGTAGAAAACTGATATTATAACCTTCCTAACGATAGAGCAGCTTTCTGCCTTCTGCAGATTCTTTTGAAGGCAAATATTCTAAAAAAAATATTAATTGGTGCAAAGTTTACCCACGTATTTAAAGTTGCCCTAAAAAACCGGACAGCAATTGCTAGTGTGAAAGAAATTTTTACTGTAAATCCGCATAAACCTACCAGCATTTCTTGGCGATGACTTAGATTTGATAGTTCATAAGTGATGAATGTGAAGCTATTTTTAAGATGTTAAAAAAAATCTTATTTTTGAAAACTTCTTTCATTATTTTCTTGAACTTATATTACTAGAAAATTGTAGTATAAATACTACTAAAAGGTCGAACAACTAACTATAAAGCATAGGCAAGAATAATATGTAGCTTTAAAAATGATTTTAGTTAAAGAACAACATTACCTAAAGCGTATTAGAAAAATATGTATTAGACAATGATAAAGGGAATGGACAAACATAATACAGCGCTTAATACTATAGAAGGGCTGAAATTTGTTGTAGCTAGAAAGACTGAAGCTATAAGTGTTTCCTCTGTCTGATTTTTGAATGAGTTCTGTAAAAAATTCTTCCTGGTTGAGTACATATGCCTCAGGCATCTTCTCTAATGACTAAATAAGAGCTGAATCCATCATAATTTTTCAACGTTATCTCTAGAGTGTCAGTTTCTCTTTTGAAGAGGGATCTCTGCAGTCTGCCTAGGGGGCAGTTGGCAGTATTTCGCATTTGGAATTCCATTCGAATGCAACAGTAGGAAAATAAAGGTGAAACCAGAGTGAATAGTATTTATTTATGCTACAATTAGTAAGAGAAATTCATTGGAGTTAATGAAAAGAGTACGAAAGACATTCAGGTACTGATTTCAAGACAGGTCACACACTTAATTTGTACTTCACTTTAAGTTATACTATTTCAAAACATTTGCTAGAATGTTTATTTTTATCCACCGGCCAGTCAAACAGTCATCGAGTCATCCATCCGCAAACAACCACCATAAGAAAATGTCCCTCAACTCCCGTAACATGCATTACCTTACCATCAAGGAATGGTAAGATTCCTCCAATTCCTTTAACTTAGTGCAATCATACGCACACAAATGTACCGAGTAAAGAAGCAGAGATACAACTATAAAAGAAAAACGTAGATGGCTTCTGGGAATGGAAGGAGCAGGCGAAGACATTTTTACTGGATCCTTCTCCACTCCCTCCTCCATTTTCCCGAATCACTTTCCGGCGAAGAAAAAAGGGTGGGTCAAAATGGTGCTTTTGAAGAAGATATAAATGATTCCTCCGTCAGATATGAATTTCAAATTGTTTTCCAATCCCCATGGTTCACGAAATTGCGACCATTTGGAAACATCTTTTTTTGTAACTGGTCGCTTTAGCTACGCAGTTGAGTGGAGAACACAAAAATAAAAATAAGATGGGAAAAAAGTGCATGGAGGAAAAAAGAGGAGAAGCGAAAGGGGGTCTTCACTTTATTTGGCGTTATTTCCCTCTTTTCGGCTGGGGCTTTCTATATGGTCGTTGTTCGCTTCTCCCTTTTGGTTTATTTTTTTGGAAGCTGGGTTGCCTTTTTGTTTTCATTTTGCCTCTTGTCTTGAAACCGGAGATGCTGAGTGGTGCCTTTTAGGTTTGCCAATCATTGAGGATGATTTAGCTTCGCCAACTGTTGGTTAATAGTTTCTTTCAAAATGGTTCGTAAAACATCTTTTGCGTTGGCGTTGGATTTTTTTCAGATGTAAGATTGCGAATAAATGTGACACGCATTTCGCGAT
Source organism: Uloborus plumipes (assembly GCA_038373865.1). NCBI lineage: Eukaryota > Metazoa > Arthropoda > Arachnida > Araneae > Uloboridae > Uloborus > Uloborus plumipes. Next base: position 16,280 of record JAXGGA010020363.1, on the reverse strand, counting down.
CACGCGTGTGTCATTTGAGTCGGTATTCTGGAAGAATGTATCTATTATTAATGCCGGTACATTTATGTAGTCCTCTCCTCTAAATCAGCTTTTTGCTACAAAGCAAAGTTGAATTTTCCACAATCAAAATGCAAAAAGTTTACCGTATCCAACGATGTAAAAAAAAAATCTAATATTTTTTCCTCCGTGCTCATGTCCCCCCCCCCCAAAAAAAAAAAAGAAAAATTTTTGTCTTTTCTAGTCGATAGAAAACTTTTCCAGTGAAACTGTGAAACTATCGTTTTCAAGTGTTTTACAGATTAACTCTTGAAGTTGTATTTAAAATTAACAGAAATTTAGCAATATATTTTAATTTTTAAAATACTTTTAAAACTTAGCAGAATTTTTGACACATAATGACTGACCTTTTCTTTTTATTTTTGTTCTACGTAGAAAACCTAAATATACAAAATAGTATACAAGTACAATGGAGACGAATGCGAAGTCAACAAAGATAACCATCCGCATCAACTGACGAGTACACTGGGTACTCTTAAGCATCGAAGAAGACATTCGAAAAAGTTTACCGCAAGTTACACTTATTTATTTGTTCTTGCTTGCTTTAAAGACATTGCTTTGTTTTCCTCAAATCCTCAACCTTTAGTATTATGTGTAAAAAGATTTAAATCAATCTAGTGTAAACTCAAAACAAAGTATAATTGATCGAAATATACAGGGTGTCCACTCCAATCGTGGGCCAATAGCTAATTTCTAAACCGTTAGAGATAAGCATATAGTTTATTTAGGAAAAAATCTCCAAATTACGAAAGGAATTTTGGGTCTATTCAATGTTTTTCAAAAAATCAAATTTTGAAAGAGTTACGAAATTTAAATTTTTATACAGCCCCCCAGTCCTATCAATCATATTTAGTAAAATATTCTTGACACTGTAACGTTTAAAACTAAAAAAAATCACTCTTCTACCACAAAAATTGACCGAGTTATGACGTTTTGAAAAATCAAGATTTTGAAGGATTTCGCATACGGTCCCTTAAGCGATCGCTCGATGACGTCATGAAATAATGCAAAATCTTGATTTTTCAAAACGTCATAACTCGGTCAATTTTTGTGGTAGAAGAGTGATTTTTTTTTAGTTTTAAACGTTACAGTGTCAAGAATGTTTTACTAAATATGATTGGTAGGACTAGGGGGCTGTATAAAAGTTTAAATTTCGTAACGCTTTCAAAATTTGATTTTTTGAAAAACATTGAATAGACCTAAAATTCCTTTCGTAATTTGGAGATTTTTTCCTAAATAAACTATATGCTTATCTCTAACGGTTTAGAAATTAGCTATTGGTCCACGATTGGAGTGGACACCCTGTATAAACGGGCAGGTTGAAGGAAAAGGGTAAAAGGGAAAATAATACGGAAAAACCAAGTACATGCTGTATAATCAGGAATACAGTTTCAGTAAATACAGCTATATATATACAGCTTCACATGACTTCATTTTGTTTCATTACCGCATTCGTCAGTTAGTACCTATATTTGATGTAAAGTATCGCACTCCTTACGAGTAATCTCTTTATTTGTCCAATATATTGCAATAATTTACAGGTGCAATGTGTATATAAAGGTCTTGTAAAAACTAAAACAATTTTAAACAGAAAGCACAAGTAGGAAAATCAACAAGGGACATACTTATCCATCAGGAAAATTTTTATATGTTTTCTGAAATGGATAAGCTGTGTTGATGCCTGAAATTGAGAAGAGAAAGAAGTAAAGTAAAAACACGCTTTTTAACAACCGCCTTACATAAACTATAGAGTATCACTAAATCAACGTCCCATACATGATCATCGCAATGATGACTTGCTATACTTTAATAAAATTTGTAGAGATATCTGTAGTCTATTACAGGACTTAGTGAAGATCTCATATTTTTTTTATGTATTCAAACACCTCCCAATACACTGAAAATTTTACATTAATTTTTCTGTAACTTTTTTATATGCTTTAGCATTCAAAGATTTTTATAATCCCAATCTAAAGAAAATAATAAGGAAGAACATTTAGAAGTAATGAAAATGCTTCTTTAGTAAAATTCTTATGCCCTGTCAGCATAAACTATTAATATTACCATGAATACAATAAACCCTTAATATTTTTTTCTAAGCATAAATTGAAAACTAGCAATATTCCAAAAGTGCGATAAAGACGCCAACTCTGGCACACCATAAACTTTCAGTTTCTTTAACACATCTCAATTGATGTACGCGTGGTCAGACAAGCAGACGACTGTCCTTTCAACCTCCATCCGTCCATCCTTCCGCTCCTCCTATTTACAAACCCTTTTTTTTTTCCTCCTCTTCTCCCTCCGTTCCTGAGACGTTTTCCCCAGTTCTTGCCCGTCCGCTCGAAAATTCATAAGTTAAGGTTATGCTCATTTGCATATTAATGGTGCTTAGTGGATGGCGGTTGCCGATGTGGAACATATCCCTTTCATAATGGAACCTCGCTGCTGAAAACGGCCCCCCTCCCTTTCATTACTAATGCATGAGACCCGCCATTTTCACCTTATTTGTGTCCTCACTGACCGGATGGTGAATGTTCGGTGAAGATTGCCTCCCTCTCTTTGATTTTATTTTACCCGCTAAGCTCTTGAAAGATTTCCACTGTCTTGTCGATTGTCGATTTTTTCCCCTCTTTATTATTCTGTTTCTCCTCTCCCTTGTTCTTTATGCAGCTGTGATCACAAAAAGAGAGTTGAAGTTTTTGCCATGTGAATTAGTCTTTTGAATGCAGCAAACAAAGCAGAGTTAAGGATGAAAAATAATAAATAACAATCTAGAATAATGATTATCTTTTTTACAATAGTACCGATATGTTTTTCAATGTTTTAAGAAATATACGGCAAGTTTTCTTGACAAAAAAGCTCTGAACAAAAAGATAGCTCATTTAAAAACCACGAGAAGAGTCATTTTAAAACCTAGAAAAAATGCAAATTGTTTTTATTTGAGGAATGATGTGAGTCGTATATAATAGAAATTAATATATAGTAATTAAGCATGCTGAGTAGTCTGTTTTCTTTTTGGGTTTTTGTTACAACTAAAATATTTCCTGAGCAATGTAGCGCACAAAATTTTAAAGATATTAGTACGAAACTAACTTAACTTAAACTGATAGTTTAAGCTAGTTTATTAGAGATTGATGCTATGCAGTTTGATCCTAAAAGGATAATTTTAACAAAATGAGCCTTAAGTTTGATGAATGTAAAAAAACTGAGCATTGTTCACTGACGGAAGTATTTCACGCATACATGACAAAATGTGTTGCTTAATTTGGAGAACTTGTTTCCAGGAAAGGAGAAAATACGTCAAAGAACACTGCTGTTCAATATTTTCCAAAGTACGGTGAGATGTAGATCAGGAGTGCATTTTCAAGTACTCTGCCTTGTAACTAATCTAAGAATCAGCAAACGCATTTTCTAATTTGATATTAACTTTTGAACCAAGTTTATGAATTGTTCTGAAACTGGTTTTAAATCGCAATTTTCATTTGAAAATTCAATATAGTCGCATGTTATATGGTCTTTGTCTTTCTTGCCGTTAAGTTAACAGAAAAGTAGGAAACGTTTGCTTTACGCCAGTGACCTTACAATTCAAATTTTTAAAAGAATATTCATCGATCTTTTGAGGACTGCTTTTCGCATAAGAAAAAAAAAACCGGAGGAAGTTACACCATACAGGATGAACTTTCGACTTGTCATTGAACAAGTCGTAAATTGATTGTGTACATTCTGTTTACTAAAATTAAATAATATCGAAAATAAGAATTTACAAATCTTAAGGCTGATGTATGTTGTCTAGATACAAAACTGCAATTTAAAAATAAGAATGAGTGTTCTTTTCTTTTGTATAGATCTACATTAAATTGACTGTTATTATACTGCTCTTTTGAGCAATAAAGGCATGTCAATATATTTCAATTTTGTATGTGAGCATATTTCTTCAGATTTGAGTCACTCCATTGATAAATTGTTCTTTTTTTACTTTGGTAACTGATATTTATTGCTCATTCTTATGTTGATTAATCTAGTAAATAATTCTGATCTAGAAAATAACACTTATAAAAGAATGAAATGCTCGAAGAAAACTATGGCATACGCTCTTCATTCTGTGTAAGGCAGAATGCAGATTTTTCCATTAAGTAAAGTTTTGTTGATTACTACCATCTAAAATTATTCCCATTTTGCTAAATCTAATGTAATAATAATTATGTAATGAGTTAAGTAAATAATCATCAGAAGGTATAAAAATGTTTCAAAAAAAAATGATGTATGCTCTTCTTTCTTTATAGGACATATAGCTTTATTTTATGAGTAAAGTATTGGCAACTACCAACATCTATGACGATTCTTATTCAGCTGAATCTAATATTTTTATGATTATATTTCAAGGCAAAAAAATAATTCTTTGAAGAAAGAGAAATTTTTCTAGTGTAAACTGATGTCTGCTTTTTTTGCTTAGAGTACAATATATAGCTATCATTTTTGAGTAAAGTTTTGGCAACTACTACCATCTAAGACATTCATTATTTCACTAAATCTAATATTTTCCTAATAATATTGTAAGTCTAATAAAAAATCCTTGGAAGGAAAAGAAATGTTTAAAGAGAATTAGATATGCCCTCTTCTTGGTTTGAAAGACAGCATATGCAGTGCGTTTCGAAATGATAGGTCCACCAGTAAAAACGAAAGTTATGCTGGTAAAAAAGGTTGTATTGTGTACAAAGTACTATTTTATAAACTACATTACTTCATTCAATGTAAAATAGCTCATAAATAATTCGCAAATAATAGGAATAATGAGGAAAACTAAAATTAGATGAAACAGCTGTTTCAAAAAGATAGGTCCACTGAACCAAGCATCAAATAAACGTTCAATTAATTAGAAATTTTTCTGATTTTTTTTTCTAAATAAGCTCATAAATCCTATTTGGCATGGTTTCTACAAGTTTTTGCAAATAATTTGTCCCGAATTTTGACCATTTGGAGGAAATAGCCCTTTTCTGCAGTACTGTTGTACTGCCTTCCGCCTGCATACACCGCTCTTGAGAGTATACCCCACATGTTTTCTACAGGATTCAGGTCGGGGCTGCAAGGTAGCTAATCGATAATATGTACAAAATTATCCAGAAACCATTCAAAAGTGGACTTTGCAGAGTGCAGAGGAGCATTGTCTGGTTGGAACACGAAGAATGGGCCCACAACGGGTTCTGATTGTGGAAGAAAATATTGTTTAAACAGCTCGTTATATCCAGCAGCATTCAAACCATTGTCTACAAATGCCATATCAGTTTTTCCTGTCCCTCTGAATCGGGCACACACCATAACGGAACCACCATCAGCTTACCTCTTCGAGAATATCTGTCCATCGTTACGCAGATCGTGCCAGTAATAATGCCAACCATCTGGACTATTCAGGTTGAATTCCTTTTTATCACTGAATATCACACGATGCCTATCTTGTTTCCAGGACATCACTTCCTGCGCGAATTTCAATCTCTTTTCTTTGTGCTTTTTAGTCCATTTCTTAGCGGCTTTCCTTTTCCCGTAAACTAAATTGCCGAACTTCTTTACCGCTCTGTGGACTGTAGATTTTGATATTGAAGGGTTTAGTTGTTTGGCCAAAGTGGATATGCTCATTATTTCCAGCTTTTAGGTCCCTTACGATAGTGCTTCGCTGACGAGATGTCACTTTTGATGGGCGGACAGAAGATTCTTTACTGCCATAAGCATTTCTAAGTCGCGAAAAATTGCTTACAACGCCATGCGATCTGTTTGAAACCTTACCTATTTCTCTATTCGATTTTCCAGACTGTTTAAATGCATCAATTTTCCGCTGCTCAACCAGCGAAAGACTGCAACGACAAGCCGTTTTGTTTGACTACAAAGTGCTGTTCACATCTGTTTAAATACCTCCACAGCAGCAAGCATAATCCCGTAGTAAGACTAAGCAACGATACTTATGCAAATTTTTGGAAATAAACGTGGTTGGGGCAAAATTTCTGAAGGCGGACCTATCTTTTTGAAACAGTCTGAAAATGAAAATTTGCATCAAATAAGAAGAAAGGATTTATTTTTAGGAAATTTCATCAAACATAGTTATAACAATTGCAGATATATAATCACTATCAAACAAAGTGATTCTAAGTCTCAAATAAGAGTCGAAATTTTGAAAAATAAGGGTGGACCTATCATTTCGAGACGCACTGTAGTTTTCTATATTGAGTCAATAAAGCTTAGGAAATTACTACCATGTAAAAAAGCAGTGTTAAAAAGTTGATATTTAAGGTTTAGAAAAACTACTATATTTACCCCAAAACAACAAAACATTAATTAAATTATAAAAATGGTGTTTATCTAAAGTTGAGGTTGACTTTGAACTCCATCAATAACTTCAGCTACACAAATGCATCATTCTGCTTGCAGGATCTGCAATCTCTCTTAATAACAGGATCCATCTTTTCTGCTGGAGAAAAGAGAGGCAATGGGCTTTCAGTGAAATTAGTTGCGCCTCTTGCTCTATTCTTAGTTATGAATAGGAATCTGATGGGTGCAGAAATGAATGTCTGAAGAATGGTCTTTTGAAGGAACTCTTCCTGAGATTATGATTGGTTGCTTTTCCAAAGACAGGATGCTTGGCAGTTTTTTGGGTGATTTATAGTTAGTTGTCCACTTAGACACTTGCATTGGTCAGTGTTATGTGATGAATGGTTGGTTGTATTACGTTTAAATGATTTATTCTCGAAAGCTATCGGGGATTATTTGTTGCACTTAAGCAAAATGGTTAAACGCCATTTATAGTACTAACATACTTTTAAATATGATGATAGATCGGTGTTTAACTTTTCAGAAAAAAATAAACTACAATAGTCTATTGAATTGTAAAGTAAATCAAATGACGAAATCAACCTTTTATTTTTTTCAAATAAGATCTCTGCGAGGAAAACTTTTCTAAAATCGGTTTAACTCCATCCCACACACCCCTTTTCAGCCCAGGTATGAGGTAAGTTTAATTTTCAGACTGCTGATGAACCATGATTATCTGGTCAACCCCCTTTTTCTAATCAAAATGTATGAAAGTTCAGAATGTATGCTTTGCAATATGATAGAGGACATGGATTCTTCCCATTTTATCTGTTCGTACTGCACTTGTTTCCTCTACTGAAAATGGATGTTACTTGGCGCTAGAAGCCTTATGGGTCAAATATTTCACTATGTAATTTTCTTCGGTACCCCTTTTCCTTTTTAATTTTTTAAGCTATTTTTTCTATTCCTCATATACTACACTTGGAGAAAATCTAACCTGGAAGTGTCGTAATGCTGTAGCTAGGATTTGCGTAGCCTTCACAATGCTGCTAGGTTAGGTTTGTCTCAACTATAGTTACTTCATCTTTAAATTCAGCTTGCCATTGGAAATTTTAAAAATAATATTTTTTACAATTCTTAACCTAAAACTTTAATTGCATTCTAGTTTTTCTATGATGGTTCAGAAAAATTATTTTGAGTTAAAAAATGTTTCTCAAATTTCAAATATTAATACCGACTTATATTTAAATACGATCTTAAATTTAAATACCGACTATATTGGTTGCAGTATGAACAGTATGATTATAAACAAAGTAATTTAGTTCAAATTGCAATAGGAATGTCGTCTAGGTGTTTAATGGAGAAACCAGTTAGTCCAGGAGCAGGAATGGACCCATATGAGCAGGATTCTTATCATGTGGTTTCATTTTCGTACTTTTAAGGAGGGATCTTTTCAGCTTTGAGACAAAGGATACATTTTCTTCAAGAGGATCATAAAAAAAAATAATGAGAGAGAAAACTGGAAAAGCGAGTCATGATGCAATTTACATATTATTTCTTGGAAAATTTATAACGTATATTTTTTAATGCATTTGGTATGAATTTGAATGCTAGAAATATATGTGCTACTTAAAAATTTTAGTATCTTTCATACTCAAACGAATTTGAGCTCAATGTTTGGTTTGAATAAAGTCCCATTATTTCATTAACTAGTATAGAAACTAGCAATATTTTGTATAAACTCATTTAATTAAAGATATCGCAAAAAATTGTTCTCATTGCTTTTTGCTTGCAGTAGGAAACAAGGCCCAAAGTGAAAGAATTAGTTTATAAGAAGTACAACATCGTTACACTCACTTTATTTGAAAAAAGAAGTGAGAGGGAAAACAACATGCTTGGCACAAAAGAGAAAATACGAAATAAAGAGACATGGCGATTAAAAAGAAAGAAACGTTTTTGCTACTCATCATCTAACTTGAAAATAATTACTTTACTGATTACACAAGAGTTTTTTTCCTCTTTCCCTCCGAGAAGAAAAAAAAATCATTCATTGCTTAGATTTTAAGAACTCAATGCTGTAAATGTGCGCTCAATCTCCCAACAAAGAAATTATACTAATCAGAAACTGATTAATTACCGAAAGGATAGGGATATTTTTTATGCGAAAGCTTTTATTGTCTTCATTTCCGAAACAGGATATACTAATTATGAAAAGACAGTTTTTTTCAAACCACACAAAGGTTTAATTTGAAACAAAGATGCGACTCACGCTTATTTATACACTTAAGATATAATTACCGAAGCAATGGTTGTTAGAAAAAGCTCCGCTCATACGATTGCTTTAACAAAGTACATCACTGCGTACCAAAATGGATTAAACTGCTAACTTTTGATGTTTCACTCCGATGAGTTTCCGTCATTTTATTAATTACATAAGAAAGGGAATTTAGAAAACTGCGTATGCAACTTCAAAGGATATTGGGTGCAATTTATAGACATAAAGATGTTTTACGATTCAAAGTTCAAAGCTTAATTAGTCTCCTCATGGTTGTGTTTAGAAATAGAAAAACAAGAGCGGATATTTTTAAGAAGGCATAGCAAGACTTAGATCTTTTATCTAGTTTTCGATAGTTACATTACAATGCAGATGCAAAGATTATCGATTTAGAAACTCTTTATAATTGAATAAAATAAATTAAGGTGTTTGGTACAAAATTCAGCTTGATCCATTTTTTAAAATTGTTATGGCAGAGGAGAAAAGCAATCTGGGCTTTGGCTTTTTTCTCAATGAAAAAATACTTCCAACAGCAGTTTTTGTCCTGATTGAGCTAGATGGGCTAAAGATTGTTTTCTAGCCCTCATTTTAAACTTTTATTCCAGAACAAAATGTAGTATCATTCAAAAGTGGCCACGCCCCTTGGACATTACAAATATATTTTTTCTTTCAAATCATATAATATCTTCTGTGAGGAGTATGACCTCGAAACTTCAAAATTTTGACTAAAAACACTAAAATGTTTACTAATTTCGGTTTGAAGGTTTAGTTTTAATAAGGTCATATTTTCGCATTATTGTACGTCAGCTGTGATGAAAGTTGCTGTTCAAACACCAAAAAGCCAGTTAAGTATTTCTGGAGACTGCAATTATGCATCCTTTGGCGCGTGAAATTTGGCATAAATTCAGTGCTGGAACCAGGTTTAAACTTCACCTTGCAAAAAAAAGTGCAAAACGAGGCACCCTGGTGTGCACATTGACACATGTGTGTCTCATCTCTTCTCGCCAGACAGTGTGCTGATTAAACATAGGTGTTGGCGAAGTATGGGGATAAAGTTACACTGAAATGGGATCCGCTTACGCTAATAATCCAAATATAAAACAAGAGAAAATTCAGCTATCGAACATTTAAAAAAGCTACATATGATACTAAACGTACGTTTCATTTCAAACACTAAAGGGGTTATTTTTCCCCTCCACTAGTGTTTGACTGAACTTTTGAGGATTGAACAACACATTGTATTACAGTTGACGTTTGCAACTCAAATATATGATTTTACTGTAAGTAAAATTAGTTGATATTTCAGTGCTTTTACTCATCATTTTTTTAACTTGGAGTCTTACTACTTATAAAATATATCATTTGATTTGAGAAAAAATTGTATTTGCAATTTACATGGAGATTGGCTCTTTTGCAATCTTTGCGTTTTGCTCAGGAAAAATAGGTCAAAACCAGGCACCATAGTATCCCCCAAAAAGCATAAAATAACAAAAAAAAAAAACCACACTCTTTCAAGGTCATGGATGGAGCTGGTATGAATACTAAACGTCTGAATTGTTATTTGCATGTTTGTTATGTGGAGGGTATGAAAAAGGAGATAAATGAGGGCTTTTAATATGCACAAAGGATGAAATGGGTAATTAAATATCGAATAACGAAATAAAGGACTTTTGAAAAGTCGTGGATTAAGATGATTTTGATACCAAACGCCTAAATTCGAATGATCATGTTTATTATCAATATACGATAAAAAAGGATTTTTAACGTGCAAAAAAAGATTGAAACAGAGGATCGAACATTGAAGGATTTTTTTTTTTTTTTTTGTCATTTTTCGGCCGCAATTATTGTAAAGCAGTTAAAACATTTTGCCATTTTTTTTTTTTTTGAAATTCTCCTTTATTTTTGATCATGGAAGTTGCACATGGGCATAATATCCACATTGAGGGTTAAAGAGGTATAAAAGCACTCTAATTCGATGCTTTTAAATACGATTAAAATGAATGGAATTTGATTTTGCTACTACAAAAACAGCCATAAATATAAGTAGTTAATTAACGGAGCAGTTGCATATTATAAAACAAAGAAATTAATCCTTTTCATTTGAAACGGCCATTTTTATACTTCAATGGAAAAATCTACACTCGACACTATCGTTTTGCTTCTACCACTATTCCTGCATCCCTCCAATGAACTTGAATCTTTTTAATTTCACTTGAAACGGCATCTCAATTATTACATATATTCTGTGAAAACCAAATTTTTCCTGCCGCAATATGCTCAAAAGATTTATTTATCGGACTTAAAATCTTATTTTGATACCAGGATGCACCTGCCAATTGGTATTATATTAGGGCAATTCTACTGTAACAGACGTTGTACAAAACACATTGCAAAAACTTCAAATACATTATAAGATACTCTCGTTATGTATACAAAATATATTACTTAAATTTTGCTTTTGGAAATCTTAAAAATTTAGTTGTATTCTTTAAAAGAGTTCATGTTCGTCAAAAATTTCATTCAATAAAGCAAGGACCAAACACATTTGAAATCTTTGCAGAGATTTTTGTGCAGCAATCGACATATCTATTGAAACTGAATTGCCTACTAGTGTATTTTTCTTAATATCTTGCATACGAATAAACTTTGTAATTTTGAAGCATAATGTGAGTAAACTTTATGAAATGCTTTACCATTTTTTTATTCAAAGATCACTATGTCAGTGCCAAGAAAACTGCAAAAAGATGGAAAACTGTGGAAAATCACGCCAAGCAAGTTAAAGCAACCCTTTGTGATTAGTTCCGAAATAGTGATGTTTCCAGCAGCAGATATAATGCTATCTAATTATTATCTTTCACCAACCGTGAGATAAAAAATGGTTCTTTCCATCATTTGCAAATGAAGACTTTTTTTTTACGTTTTTGCTTTTTCTTCCAACATTTTCGTTTTTTTCTTTTTTTTTTTTTTACTTCATTAAGTAGATTAAGGGACAGCACATTTTATATAGTATGATTAATGAAACCCGATTGCTTTTAATTATCGATAACGTTTGAAATATTGCTTTGATACGAAAGTGAAAAAAAGACATTCAAACTTTTAACGAGATCTAAAGTACGAAAGAATAATGTGTAATGTGTTTGAAATAGAATTGCAAGTAGTAAGAGAATTTGGCTTCATATTTTTTTTCTTTCATTCTCACAACATTACTTAGATTTTTCTCTAATTCATCAAAATTCTACTCAGTTCCAAGTTTAGAGTCTTCACTTATGAGTAGGATAATTCAGTATTCTTTAAGTCAGTCTACACAGAGTACATTAAGTGTAACCTACTTTCAACCATAAATACCATATTATACTAAATAAACAGCGGAAAACATACTAATCACGCATTTACTTATTTACACATAATTTTTCCAAGCAAAATATTTGCCACTTACTTTTTTCACTTTATTTGACATAACTCGAAGAAGTCGATTTTTAATCTTTGAATAAGTTAGAAGTTTTTCTGGCTAGGGAATATGTGTCGGTTTTAAATCATATCTCAACGATTTCTGTCGAAAACGTTCTTTCTTCCAATACGAATACTTAAAAAATTGTAACGTGAAAACAACGGAACAATAACTAAAATAGTTCTAACTTCATATATGTTTTTTCATATATTTCTTTGAAATTACGTATATTTTATTTTCTTTGGTTTTCTTTGTTAATTTTATTATTACGGCAAGGCAAAAATATGTAGCAAAGAAAATATTACGCAAAACAGAAACACGGCTACTGTACTTTAGGACTTAGGTTGTTCACAAATGGCATATCATCTGTATTTGCATTTGGCTAAAGAGAGTGAAAATGAAGTACGGGTGAGGGAAGATAAATTCCAAAGATATCATACTTTTCGTAAAATTGTATATGCGTATTGAAAGTTACAATTTATGAAGACAAAATAATTCAGTTCATAAAAAAATTGCATTGAATTATTATTTTTTTATTGTTAGCAGTACATTTGTACCTTAAAAAAAGGAAGAGAAGTATTTCACTTTGCTCCATGCATGGAGAAAAGTTAAAAATAAAACATTTTTAGAATTATTTATTTTCTATTTGATGGTAAATAATCTTTTCCGTGAAATCAATGAATAAATTAACGCTTTAATGAAAAAATAATGGACTTATAAACAGATAAATTAATAAATAAATTTCATTTATAAGAAAAAATTAGTCAGTGAATCAACTATTGTATTAATAAGAAAATAAGTGAATTCATGAATAAATAGGCGAATTATTCAATGAAATAATGTCAATAAATTATGTAAATATAATAAATATATATTAAATATATAAGTAATTTAAATAAAAAATGAACAAATAAGCGGAATGAACTATTTCATATTGGCCAGCTTGTATTAAACATCTGAAATCAAAACATGCTTAATACTAACTAAATAAGTCCTTCAGAGACTATCAGTAGATCTCAATCAATACCTAAAATGTTGATTCCAAAAACTTTATCATTTTATGATTACCTTTCTTTTTCTTTTTTTTTTTTAACCTTAAAATATTACAATTTCTGTATGATGTTTGTCAAATGACTTATATTATCACTTTCCTAACTTTAGAGCTAGTCATTGTTTGACTGAAATCAACTATGTGTTAAAACGTTGCGGGATAGGAAGCGCTTCAAACTGTGCAAATATTTCACTTTACCCAACATTCTTCCACTATGGAATACTGGGAAACTAATGTATTAAATTGGATTAAAACCTACCTAGTTTTTAGTTTTTTATACTAACCTATATACATAAAAATCTTTACAAATTGAAATTTTTCTTCATTTGGAAGCATAAAAACGATTATTGCACATAATTTAACGGTCATAAGCATTTTGAATGAATTGTATGGTGTGAAGACTTCAGAAGTCCTTTATATAATATGAAAAACTAAAAAGAATTTACGTTTACTATAATTATTTATTATTCGCGAGTTTTTACAAAATTAATGCATTTCAAACAACTGAAAAAGATTTTAGAGTGTGTGTATGTGTCTGCTGTGTATGCATTCAATATAGAAAATTTGTAAAACGTAGATAAAAATGAACTACACAATGAATATATTTTTGCTCTATTTCCCTATTTTGGAATATTTTTATGCTATGTTAAATCAAAACGGATGCAATTAGGTTTTACTGTTTGGCAGCTGAAATGAATTGGTTGTTCTTTCTTTTCTGTTCTTTTTTAGTAGTGTTCCCTAAAAATCTCCATTTCGATATATAATGGTATTTTCTTAGAATAATGTATTTAGAAAGTAATAAATTCAGTACTGATATACAATTTACAGAAAATAGTTTTTTTCGTTTTTTTATTTCTTCAAGCAAATCATGAGTTTAATTTGATAATAAAAATTAAGCGTAAAAGTTAAAAAACTCAGAGGCACAGTTCTGATTAACAACAAATTAATTTATTTTCTTTTTGTGGTATTTAGTTGAAAATAAAGGCTAAATTTAACATAATATTTCCTTAGATTCTTACACTCAGCGATGATTCACACTACTTTTTTGTTAGCTTCTATTATACTTGCTTTCGTTATTGAGTGAGACAAGTTCTTCAATCTTTTCCAAAAATAAATTGAATTTTTACTAAAAGTATAAGGATAATTTTATTAATAAAGTTAACAAACTAATTTCAAAGTCAAAATTAAGCAAGTATAGATTAGTGAATTTCAGGCTCTTCAACTTTTTCAAATGACACAGGTTTTTAAGGCTCTTCTTGCGTCAATTCATCAATTTAGAAGCTTATTTTGTATTTTTTTTTATTGTATATTATTTATATAAAGACATACGAGGAGTTTCAATACAGTTACGTGAAAATTTTATAAATCATATTTGGAAATGTCCATAAAAAGTTGAAATGAAGAATGTGTAACTCTATTTGTATCCATTACTAACAATTTTGAAACAAAAATGTTGAACGAACTTCGAATAAATAAAAAGTAAAGTTAGTCTTATTTATAATTGAAGGGCTTGGAGGATGAAAGGGCTACGTTATATATTAAAAATAAACACTCTGGACAATGGTAAGCAATTGATACAGGTAAGCAAATAAAACTTTGTACATCAAAAAGTAGATATCATTAGACCAATTTCATACGCACACTTATCGACAAACCAGAAAACAAAAAAGATGCAACAATAAAACTTAGAGCTCTAATTACTCGCAATTTTGGTTTCGTGACATAACCCCGTCAACTCCCAATCATTTCAACTATCATGATTCAGATTTTCGTAAAGAGTCCCGTTCCTTGAGAAGTTATCTATTGCATAGTTATTCCTCAGATAATAAAAATCTCGTTTAATACGCTAGATCGAATCTTTTTACAGACATTAAATTTGTCCCAAAACTGTTTTTCTAATTCCATATGCTTAAAACGTATTAAAGCGAACTGATTCTCAATCAATTTCCGCACATCATTTTCTATCCATTTACGAGCCATTTTGCGGAACCAAAGCGAGCTAATTTACCGCCACAAGCCGAGTTTGCCCGGGAGTCCTACACAGCGAGCATTCTCCTAAGAGAACACAAAAGCTCCTTTAAACCTGGAGCTTTACAAACCGAATAATCAAAGCGACCAACGAACCGACGACTTGTGAACGAACAATTAACCTTTAAATTCCCTCCACCGTCTCTTCTACTCATCACCCTCCCCACCATCTCTCTCTCTCTCTCCTCTGACAATCATCTTCTCTCATCCCGGGCTTCACTTGCTGCTCCCCATCTTCCCGAAGATGCCCCGAAGCAACGGAAGAGGCAGAGAGGAAAATCGGCTGGTAACGCTTGTTTGGATTCTCATTTTCCACTCGGATGCCCCGCAGATACACAGCTGCGTCTTGGTGGTTAGAGCCTTCCCCCCTGTCGTTCCCTGGAGTTTGTGACGCACTTGGTGGCAACAGATCCTGAAGTGCAAACCATCAGCTAGGACCGCAGAACACCTGGTTTTACTGGAGGATATTTCTGGGCATGCGGCCACTTCCGCATGCCTGGACTTCGGCCTGATGGTTATTAGAGCAATAACAGACGGTCTGATGGCTATTCGAGGAGGGTCAAGCGGTCACTTGCATCGAAATGCCTTAGCTTTACTGCTGCTAATGGGTTTAAAATATTTTTGAACACCCTAGACTTACAGCATGTGATTGCACACATATATCTACATATGCATTTATTTATATACAAACACCCACGCACACAAATATCATTAACGGCAGAGGGATTAGTGTGTAAGGGATGACAAAAGAAATTTATCTAAGAGAATTGATTTGTTTATTAAATAAAGTTATAAATGCTTAAACTCTAAAATTTGCTCTCCCAATATGTCATAAATTTTTATTGATATGTCAAATTTCAAAGAAAATAGAGCACAAAAGTGAGGAAAGGGTTGGTTACATATATTGGTTTATGGCCATTATATTTAACTTCATTCGTAACTTAACCTAGTATTTCAATTTATACTTTCATTACCACACAAAATGAAAATGAGTTATTTCTGAAAATTGTACGAACTTTATGTTACATTATACATTAAAAGGTTTTTTTTTGAGAGAAAGAGAGAAAGAGGAGACAGAATGCTGGATGACACTACAAATTACTGCCCCGGTTGACACCCAGGAT
>JAXGGA010020362.1:0-18415 GCA_038373865.1 Uloborus plumipes | reverse complement strand
TGACGTCATTACAGGTGGGCCCTTGACCTTAGAAAGAAATAATAAATTTTTCTAGATAGCTCTTTTAAAGAGCTTTCAGATGATATGTTTGAATTTTGTAACATTTGAATCTATGATGGAGTTTTAGGTGGAGTTAAACAAACGTATTTACCTTTAAAAGCGGCCATTTTGATGACGACATTACAGGTGGGCCCTTGACCTTAGAAAGAAATAATAAATTTTTCTAGATAGCTCTTTTAAAGAGCTTTCAGATGATATGTTTGAATTTTGTAACATTTGAATCTATGATGGAGTTTTAGGGGGAGTTAAACAAACGTATTTACCTTTAAAAGCGGCCATTTTGATGACGTCATTACAGGTGGGCCCTTGACCTTAGAAAGAAATAATAAATTTTTCTAGATAGCTCTTTTAAAGAGCTTTCAGATGATATGTTTGAATTTTGTAACATTTGAATCTATGATGGAGTTTTAGGTGGAGTTAAACAAACGTATTTACCTGTAAAAGCGGCCATTTTGATGACGTCATTACAGGTGGGCCCTTGACCTTAGAAAGAAAAACTTAATTTTTTTAGATAGCTCTTTTAAAGAGCTTTCAGATGATATGTTTGAGTTTTGCAATATCTGAATCTATGATGGAGTTTTCGGGGGAGTTAAACAAACGTATTTACCTGTAAAAGCGGTCATATTGATGACGTCATCACAGGTGGGCCCTTGACCTTAGAAAAAAAAATCTTTCTAAATAGCTCTTTTAAAGAGTTTTCAGATGATGTATTTGAGTTTTGCAATATTTGAATCTATGATGGAGTGTTAAGCAGTTAAACGAACGTATTTACCTGCAAAAGCGACCATTTTGATGACGTCATCACAGGTGAACCCTTGACCTCAGAAAGAAAAATTATATCTTTATAAATAGATCTTTTAAAGCGTTTTCAGATGATATAGTTGAGTTTTGAAATATTTAAATATATGATGGAGTTTTAGGGGGAGTTAAACAAACGTATTTACCTGTAAAAGCGGCCATTTTGATGACGTCATTACAGGTGGGCCCTTGGCCTCAGAAAGAAAAATTAATTTTTTCTAAATAGCTCTTTTAAAGGGCTTTCAGATGATACGTTTGAGTTTTGCAATATTTGAATCTATAATGGAGTTTTAAGGGGAGTTAAACAAACGTAGTTACCTGTAAAAGCGGTCATTTTGATGACGTCATCACAGGTGGGCCTTTGACCTTAGAAAGAAAAATTAAATCTTTTTAAATAGCAATATTAAAGAGCTTTCAGATGATATATTTGAGTTTTGCAATATTTGAATCTATGATGGAGTTTTAGGGGGAGTTAAACAAACGTATTTACCTGTAAAAGCGGCCATTTTGATGACGTCATTACAGGTGAGAACTCTACCTCATAAAGAAAAATTAAATCTTTCTAAATAGCTCTTTTAAAGAGCTTTCAGATGATATACTTGAGTTTTGCAATATTTCAATCTATGATGGAGTTTTAAGCAGTTAAACGAACGTATTTACCTGTAAAAGCGGCCATTTTGATGACGTCATCACGGAATGACCTTGACCTCCGATCAAGTGTCTCCCGGCGTTTTTTTGTCCTCCTATGTGAATTTAAGCCCCACATAAAATTTCAAGCTGGTATCCGGAAGTGAAATATGTTTGCACTAACTCCACGGACTATTACTAAAGCTGTTTTCCGCAAGTTAAATAGTCCTTCTTCTTGAGAAAACCAGTTAGAGTCCCTTTTTGTACTTTAGAGTTTATTTATTGACAGCTATTTCCAGACAAATTAGTCAAGCAACGATCCAGCATGGGTCGCCACAGAAAGTAAATTCTTTTTTGCGAACTTATTTTCCATAAAATTAAACTATTTTAAAATGATTTGCTTAAAATTGATCACAGATGCCTTCTGTAATGTTACTTTACAAAAGTAGAGTCAAGTAAGGTCGTATTTTGCTCACATATCTGCGAAAGATCCCATAAACAGGACGTTAAATAACTTAATAAATATGGCAACAGCGAACTATTTTGAGCCTAAAATGTATGTAAATCATTCCAAGTAAGAGCTTTAAGGGGTTACAGTACCTTTCTAACAAATTTCTTTAATTTAAGTGAAAAAGTTAATTCTTTGAAATATTTGTTTCTGCACTTGTTTAACAATCAATAATTTATTTTCAAACATTAAAAATTTTGAAAACTTTTTTTGAAAATTTGAAAAATGTAAGAAAATTTCAATTTTTTTAAAACTCTAAGGCTTTTTTGTTTCTGCACTAATTTCAAAATTTCTTTTTGTGAAATGATCAGAAGGATTACCTCAACAAATCTGTGCATTCATTTTCCTATATTTAGATTAGAAAATATTTTGTGACCATTTATGTAAAAAATTCTTAGAAAATTTTGTTCTTCGAAGTTTAACTAACTCTAAAATTTTTTGTAATTAATAAAACGCTTATTCAATGCACAGTTTTGTTAAATATATTATTCTGAGTGCAAAAAGTATTGCTTTAAAGTTATATCTTTTATAGAAAAAATTCCTTAAAATTTCCAGTAACATAGAAACACTAAAAGCTGATCACCTAGAAAAAGCACTTTAAAGTTTGGCTTTTCCATTAGAACACATAGCATGCATGCCCTAAAGTCGCTCATAACTTTTTAAATAATTTAGCTAGAACAATGCTATTTTTTTCTGAGTGTTTTAAATAACTTTTCCTTTTGAAATAAGCAATAAATTTTTTTTTGGTCTTTTGGTCATTTTTGAGGTACTGTAACCCCTTAAGCAGAAAAAAAATTGAAAAAAAAAAAAAAAATGTTTAAAAAAAACTTGGGCATAAATGGGTTAATGATACACGTCGTGCAGGTTAA
The DNA here is from genome assembly GCA_038373865.1 of Uloborus plumipes. Lineage (NCBI taxonomy): Eukaryota > Metazoa > Arthropoda > Arachnida > Araneae > Uloboridae > Uloborus > Uloborus plumipes. The sequence continues at coordinate 15,553 of JAXGGA010020362.1, read as the reverse complement.
CGAGCAAACAGGCCACCACTCTGCTACTTCTTTGTCCCAGTAATACGCGATATCAGTTGTCCCATAGTATGTTGTATGCGTTTTACTATTTTCTGCGATGTCTGTTGATGGGTCTTTTTACCTGCAGACAATATATTGGCCGTCTGTTGCCATTGTTGCTTCTGGAAGACTACTGCCGAGCCGTCGGAAAGGTGGTCTTGCATTTAGAAATGTTCTTCATAGTCAAGAAACAAAGTCTATGAGCAATGCAAAACTCCTCAGCTGCACTAATTATACTACGATTATTATCAATCTTTAAATTGGTTTGACATTAAGTAAAATTTTCTAGATGTCTTTTAAGAGATAAACTGTGCGACCTTTGACACTGAGGATGAATTTTGCTGTAGTTTAAACTGATATATAAAGTATATTTGCTCACCGAAAGATGATGAACTCACACCGCCAATGTCTCTTACCGACCTCTGAAATTCCCCCACTATGTCAAACTACATGTGTTAAAGTACCTGACTCAACTCATAATCCTGATTGGCCTTTCACCCCACTCTGCTTTTCTTTCAGTCGATAAGCTGATTTTTCTACTTCGTCTTTCAATTTTGTACATCAGTGTATTTAATTGGCGCTAGCACTATTCATTTCAATGCTGGGTTTTAAGTTTTTTTAACTGCATTAATGATAGATGGGCAGCACATGCGTCTTTGTTATGTCGTTAATGACGAATATTTACACCACAATTTAGTTCCTCAACAGTTCGTTCTTCCAGCGTTTAGATCTCCGAGCTAGAGACTGTTTCTTTAGCTTTGATATTGGGATTCATATGAAGAAGTTTATAGCCATTCTTAGACATAATAGATGAACGATATTAATTATTTGATATTCGTCAGCACTTTGACAAACAAACCAAGCCAAAGAAAACATATGCTGCTTTCTGATATTGGAGAAACCACCACAGCCACATTTCTGTGGAAAGCTCTTAATTCTTAGCCAATGGAAAAATCGTGTTATCTCTACTAAGTCGTACAAACAATAAACTCCAACCAAGAATTGAATTTTTTTATTCTTCTAAAGACTCGTATTACAAGGAATGCTACTTTTTGCTCTAAATCAAGCAAGCAGAAACACTCAGTACAAACATTTCTAATAATTTTGATACACGCATTTTGATTAAAATGCGTGTTTTTTTTTACGTATGAAAAACAAGAAGTTCTGTCAAGAACTAAGAGACTGTTTCTTTAGCTTTGATATTGGGATTCATATGAAGAAGTATATAGCCATTCTTAGACATAATAGATGAACGATATTATTTGATATTCGTCAGCACTTTGACAAACAAACCAAGCCAAAGAAAACATATGCTGTTTTCTGATATTGGAGCACCACAGCCACATTTCTGTGGAAAGCTCTTAATTCTTAGCCAATGGAAAAATCGTGTTATCTCTACTAAGTCGTACAAACAATAAACTCCAACCACGAATTGAATTTTTTTTATTCTTCTAAAGACTCGTATTACAATTAATGCTACTTTTTGCTCTAAATCAAGCAAGCAGAAACACTCAGTACAAACATTTCTAATAATTTTGATACACGCATTTTGATTAAAATGCGCGTTTTTTTTACGTATGAAAAACAAGAAGTTCTGTCAAGAACTAAACGAGCCTACTTTCCCGTACATCCACATCGGTATTCTAGTATCTCATCAATATTCTCTTGATTATCTGAGACTGAAAATTATGACAAACATACCTTTTTAGCACTTAATGCTGATTTCATCATCAGATGAAATAGACACGTAAAAAGTAAATAAACGAGTAAATAAAGTTTTGTCGCACCTTTTAAAGAATGTAACTGTTAAAGTTCTTCCGTAGAAAAATTCCTCAATCGTTTTTTAAAAGAAAAAAAAAATAAATAAATAAAATAAAAGTACAAAGAACATCAAAACACATTTTATTAAAGAGAAAGAAAAAAAAAAACTCATTCGTTAATAAAATGTCTCGAATTTCATTTTTAATCCGTTGCCTGTTGTTAAATATAAATAAAGAATAAAATTCACTCGTGAATGAAAAATTTTTGTTAACAAAAAAAAAAAATAAATAAATAAACAAAACAAATAAATAATAAACAAAAAATAGTCTGCCCAGTCCGTCATTTTTTTCTGAGCTTGCATTTCCGCCATGTTTGCGTAGTCGGAGTCGGAATCAGAGACCTCACAGAAGATTATTCAGAAAAGTACTTTACAAACATTATTTATCAAAACCATTTTCTTACAAAGTTGGTTTGAAGGAAATCCGCCTTTAAGTTCAGAATCAACATTCAATTTAAATTTCCCAATATGCGCTCATGTAAAAAATTTTCTTGAACGGTTCATTGTTTAACGAAAAATGGTTAAAATTAAAAAGTGAAATATGGGAATGAGTCTCTCCGAGATCTTTCGAGCAAAAAAAAGTTTGTTCATGCTGACGGTTCACTTAAAAGTTATTAGGTGGGAAAAGGTTGTTTGAACGATTCAATGTTGACCGAAAAAACGTTCAAATTGAAAATTTAAATACGGCAATGAAGTATCCTTGCCGAGATTTTTCGAACAAAAAAAAGTTTGTTTAAATCGGACTGTTTACTCAAGAGTTATTAGGGGTGAGAGCTTGTTGGAACGGTTCAATGTTCAACGAAAAATTGTTCAAATCGGAAATTTGAACACGGGAATGAAATATTCTTGATAAGATCTTTCGAACGAAAAAAAGTTTGTTCAAATCGGACTGTTCACTAAAAAGTTAGTATCGCGGGACTGGTTGTTTGAACGGTTCAAAGTTGAACCAAAAATTGTTCAAATTGAAAAATCAATCATATCGAATTTGAACACGGGAATGAAATATTCTTGATAAGATCTTTCGAACGAAAAAAAGTTTGTTCAAATCGGACTGTTCACTAAAAAGTTAGTATTGCGGGACAGGTTGTTTGAACGGTTCAAAGTTGAACCAAAAATTGTTCAAATTGAAAAATCCCATCAACATGGGAATGAGCTGTACTCGCCGAGATCTTTCAAAAAAAAAAAAAAAAAAGTCGGAATGTTCATTCAAAAGTTATTAGGGGGGGGGACAGACAGTCCGACCGACAGACCGACACACAAATTCCTCATCTCAAGATCCTACTTTCCAATTTTTAATTTTTCGATACTCATTTCGATGTTTATATTTCACTTTTTTGTTTCTTTTTGACTTTGTTTTGGATTTGGCTATACACTGCGATGCAAAAGTTTAGACAAAATGCAAATATGTGAAAAAAAAAACTATTCAACGAAATGTTTTCTAATTTCTACTGCAGGTACACAATATGGTTCCAAATACGTGTCTGGAGTTCTTAAAACAATACCTGGAATCAAATTTTGGATTTTACAAAAGTCATTTTTTTACATTGTTGCAAAAGTTTAGACAATAGTCAGATTTTATGCAAATATCCCTTGAAATGTGATTAGTGGAGGAAATGCAGGACTGTTTTATTCATTTATAAAGTGCAGAGATTGCTGAATAAATAATCAAAATCTCAAAAGCTCTTTAGTTCTCGTGTAAAGAAGATGAGAAAGTTTGGAAGCCGAAATTTGAAAATAAACCTACTTTATTAATTTTTTGTCTTTTAAATAGGCTCTAGTATGGTAGTATATTATTTTTTACTTTGTGGAGAGCAAATTCAGACATGCGTTTTGATCAAAAAGTCCAAGAAAAATTATATTTCTTAAGGATGAAGGAATTGAAAAAACGGCTCAGACTGACGATTCGCCCCTTAAACCTACAAAACTTCAACTTGAGTCAAAAACAGCACGTGACAGAATCAGTAGATGAACAATTGAATCGGAATGCAGAAAAAAAACAAAGAATTGTGCCTGAGCCTTTTCGGACAGAGTGTCCCAGATAAGCCAGATTTTAATGTGCAAAGCAGCATATGTATCATCGTGACTAAAAAATGAATGGTACTTTCTTTGATAAAAATTATTAAAATTGGGATGGCCTAGATGGATTATAATTCTTTTCGCGGGACTTGAGAAATATCCAATGATCATATGCTGTGCTGCTTTTTTTTAGTTTTGTAGGATTAAGGGGCGAATCGTCAGTCTGAGGCGTTTTTTCAATTTCTTCATCCTTGAGAAATATAATTTTTCTTGGACTTTTTGATCGATACGCATTTCTGAATTTGCTCTCCACAAAGTAAAAAACAACGTACTACCATACTAGAGCCAATTTAAAAGACAAAAAATTAACAAAGTAGGTTCATTTTCAAATTTCGGTTTCCAAACTTTCTTATCTTCTTTACACGAGAACTACAGAGCTTTTGAGATTTTGATTATTTATTCAGCAATCTCTGTACTTTATAAATGAACTAGCGGTACCCGCACGGCTTTGCCCGTGGTATAAAATTAAAAGTTCATTTGTAAAAAAATGATATAGCAGAAAAAAATACTCTATTTTAGTTATAATTCAACTATAATTCCTTCAAAGTATGATATAAAAATTTGGTATGGACCCTACACTACTTCTTTTTACGTGTAAATTTCTTAGTAGATGCCTTAAGTGCTAAAATAGTGCTTGAAGTGAGTAAGATAACAATTCAAACATTTGCATCCCTAGTTTGCCACGAAACAATGCAAAAAAATGTTTTACAATGATTAATCTCCTAAATATCGCCGATTTTAACATCATTCAGTAGATTTTTCGCAAAATATCGCCAATAGCGCCAAATTGAACCCAAAAAAATTTTTTTTTCGCTAAATTTATTGCCAACTTGGCGATATGTCGCCAAATTGGCGTCAAACACTTGGTGACCAAAAGCTTGGCGAGATATCGCCAAGTGGTCGCGCCAATTCATATCACTTTGGTCTGCATTGAAAGCCCTGATTACCCCATAAAAGGGGTAAATCACCCCCTTGGGGACATTCGAATGCAACCCCAAAGATAGGTGCACAAAAATAAGCCAAAAGAAAAAATAAGAAAAATTTTGTTGCTCACAGAAACCAACAGAAATCTTACCAAAGTTTAAAAGAAGAAGAAAGTTTTCTTTCCTAACTTCAAAAACAAAATAATACATTTTCCGAAATGACATACTTTAGAAAGAACGTTGCAATATCGCAATAAGATAGAAGTAAATATACTGAAATAGAATTGAATGCCAAACTGTAAAAAAGTCGCCAAAAAAATAATTTTTAATATTGTCTTTCATTATTTATTAAATGCAATTATTGCTGCAAATTACAGTCCAACAATAAATAATCACATTGCAAAAGTATATTTGGAGCAATTTTTTCTTTTAAACTCAACTGATCCTAAAAATTTTAAGTATTAGTCATAGAAATTTCGTGCATTATTCTTCACAATGATAATAAAAACAATAAACATCGACAAAGATCAACCAGCAAACGATAAATTAAAAGCTAAATTCGTTCACTCAAGCCATTTGCTGCAATTTATATTGAAATAAATTAATAATGAAGTAAAATATGTTTTGCAGACGATAAATTTAGAATGGTATCCTGTATTTTAAGGAAAGGACTCGATTTCTCATTTGATTGACAGGTGCCATCTTATCACGGTTTTTAATATTTCATTTGACTAATTTTAATAAGGCTTGGAGTTTGGATTGTTACAAAAACAAATACATTTTTAAAATTATTAAGGGAAAAAGAACGAAATAAAAACGTAACCATGGTAACAACATGAAAAGTTGATTTCCCGTTGATAAAATAATTCATTTCGGCTGCGTTCAGAGTATTCGCCCGGGCCGCCCGGGCGTTTAAGCCGTGACGTCATAAATAGCTGCCCGAGCCGAGCCCGGGAAGTTGTGGTCTGGACAGCACTTGTGCCTTTCGGGAAGAAACAAAATGGCGGACACAACAGCAGAAAGTTATGCGCGGCGGTCAATGCAGGAACAATCCTGCATTCGCTCCTATATTTCGGCCCAAAATGATACCATTCTTAACCTTGGCGGCAATTATTGTTCATCTACCGTCATGGTTCAGCGTGGGATCGAAATGACTTATCGAATTTAATGAGAAATACGTTATTTCAAGTGAAGGAATTTACGATGAAATAGGCCTAACAGTAAGTAAAGAATTTCATCGATCTCGCTTATCTGACAGGATTGTTCCAGCAATGACCGATTCTCAAGGAAATATATCCTTTCATATTCATCACAGCAGATAGCGTGCGTATTTTTGACCCCATTGTGTGTGTATTTTCAAGATTTTGTTTTAGTCACTCTTCGTAAATCCTAGCAGACGAAAGTGCAATAAATTTCAGCCAATGAGCATCTTCCTTTGCTAAGCGCCCAAACACGTGACTTATCTGCCCAGCTAAATTTCCTGGGCTGCTTGTGCTTGAGCCCGGGAAGCTCAGGCGTCTACTCTGGACAGCATTTGGGAAGTTCGGGCGTTCCAAATGGCAGCTCTGAACGCTTTGGGAAGAACCCGGGCTTCCCGGGAAGCTCGGGCGCGTACTCTGAACGCGCCCTTCATCTCTATTTTCAAACAAATTTTATTCGCGAGTAAAGCCATTTTAGAATCGTTTGGCTTGCTTTACTGAAGGTAAGCCTTGAATTTCGGGATTCTAAAAACAATTGTTACAGCTCTCCTGATGATCGTAGAAACTTTCGAAAAAAAACGTCATTTTTGTGCAGAAAATTTCAAGCTTTCGAATGACATAAGACTTGAAAATGTGTATAAAAATATTTCTTTCCCTATTTTTATCGAATTTTCCGCTAAGAATTCGAATAGAAAAAAAGAACGAAATGGAATTTTCGAAAAAATCGCTTCGAGGTGCAAAAACTACATGCTACAAACTAATTTTGTACCAAGTGGGCATGAAAAATCGACCGAACGGTTTTTGGCGCTACGCGCGCGTAACAGACAGACAGAAGGGAAAGGACAGAGAGACAAACTTTTCAGCTTTATTATTAGTAGAGATAATAACAGTCCCGCATTTCCTCCACCCAATCACATTTCAAGGGATATTTGCATAAAATCTGACTATTGTCTAAAACTTTTGCAAACAATGTAAAAAACTGTCTTTTGGTAATATCCAAAATTTGATTCCGGTTTTTTAGTTTTTAAGAACTCCAGGGACACGTATTTGGGGACCATATGGTGTACCTGCAGTAGAAATTTGAAAGCATTTCGTTGAATAGTTTTCCTTTTATTCATATATTTGCCATTTGTCTAAACTTTTGCATCGCAGTGTATATTTTAGATGCATAAAGCCACTTTTAATGCTTTTTTCGTCTCTTTTAGTTTTAACGGGAAAGTAGGCTAAAAAGTAGAGAGTCTGGTATTGCATATTATTTAACAATTTCTATTCAATTTCGATCTCGTACATTTTCTTTACAGTCAGATGAGGTGCGTAGAATTGCCACCTTACAAAAGGTGATAATGCGTACATCAATTATTCGAGATTAAAAAAAAAATATTTTAAAATATTATATTATTCTTATGATTTGTGTAGCAAATTTTGAATGTGTGATGTTTCACATGGTAGAAAATCCGACAGTTTGTGAGTTCATTTATGATAATACGGCTCTGCCGGGTGTGATTTGCAAAACTTGAGCACTTTCCCTCGTATATTGAGTAGAATTAAAAAAAAAAAATCGTAATAAAAAAAGAAAGACAATACTAAGAGAAAAATTGGAGGAAGAAAAATCTTTCACGAGTTAACCAATTTTTCTTAATAATATTACACTGCGATGCAAAAGTTTACACAAAGTGCAAATATATTAATATAAAGAAAACTATTCAGCGAAATGCGTTCAAATTTATACTTCAGGTACACAATATGGTCCCAAATACGTGTCTAGAGTTTTTAAAAATATAACCGAACGAAAAAATGAAATTTGCAAAAAAACATTTTTTTTTTAGTTTCAAAAGTTTAGACAAAAGTCATATTTTATGCAGATATCTCTTAGAATGTGATTGGTGGAGGAAAGGCGGGACTTTATTATCTCTACTAATAATAAAGCTGAAGGTGGTTCTGTCTGTCCTTCTTTCTTTCTTTCTTTCTTTCTGTCTGTCTGTCTGTTACGCGCGTAGCGCCAAAACCGTTCGGTCGATTTTCATGCCACTTGGCACAAAATTAGTTTGTAGCATGTAGTTTTGCACCTCGAAGCGATTTTTCGAACATTCCATTTCGTTCTTTTTCTATTCGAATTCTTAGAGGAAATTCGATAAAATAGGGAAGAAATATTCCATACACATTTTCAAGTCTTATGTCATTCGAAAGCTTGAAATTTTCTGCACAAAATGACGTTTTTTTCGAAGTTTCTACGATCATCAGGAGAGCTGTAACAATTGTTTTTAGAATCCCGAAATTCAAGGCTTACCTTCAGTAAAGCAAGCCAAACGATTCTAAAATGGCTTTGCTCGCGAATAAAATTTGTTTGAAAATAGAGATGAAATGAATTATTTTATCAACGGAAATCAACTTTTCATGTTGTTACCATGGTTACGTTTTTATTTCGTTCTTTTTCCCTTAATAATTTTAAAAATGTATTTGTTTTTGTAACAATCCAAACTCCAAGCCTTATTAAAATTAGTCAAATGAAATATTAAAAACCGTGATAAGATGGCACCTGTCAATCAAATGAGAAATCGAGTCCTTTCCTTAAAATACAGGATACCATTCTAAATTTATCGTCTGCAAAACATATTTTACTTCATTATTAATTTATTTCAATATAAATTGCAGCAAATGGCTTGAGTGAACGAATTTAGCTTTTAATTTATCGTTTGCTGGTTGATCTTTGTCGATGTTTATTGTTTTTATTATCATTGTGAAGAATAATGCACGAAATTTCTATGACTAATACTTAAAATTTTTAGGATCAGTTGAGTTTAAAAGAAAAAATTGCTCCAAATATACTTTTGCAATGTGATTATTTATTGTTGGACTGTAATTTGCAGCAATAATTGCATTTAATAAATAATGAAAGACAATATTAAAAATTATTTTTTTGGCGACTTTTTTACAATTTGGCATTCAATTCTATTTCAGTATATTTACTTCTATCTTATTGCGATATTGCAACGTTCTTTCTAAAGTATGTCATTTCGGAAAATGTATTATTTTGTTTTTGAAGTTAGGAAAGAAAACTTTCTTCTTCTTTTAAACTTTGGTAAGATTTCTGTTGGTTTCTGTGAGCAACAAAATTTTTCTTATTTTTTCTTTTGGCTTATTTTTGTGCACCTATCTTTGGGGTTGCATTCGAATGTCCCCAAGGGGGTGATTTACCCCTTTTATGGGGTAATCAGGGCTTTCAATGCAGACCAAAGTGATATGAATTGGCGCGACCACTTGGCGATATCTCGCCAAGCTTTTGGTCACCAAGTGTTTGACGCCAATTTGGCGACATATCGCCAAGTTGGCAATAAATTTAGAGAAAAAAAAATTTTTTTTGGGTTCAATTTGGCGCTATTGGCGATATTTTGCGAAAAATCTACTGAATGATGTTAAAATCGGCGATATTTAGGAGATTAATCATTGTAAAACATTTTTTTGCATTGTTTCGTGGCAAACTAGGGATGCAAATGTTTGAATTGTTATCTTACTCACTTCAAGCACTATTTTAGCACTTAAGGCATCTACTAAGAAATTTACACGTAAAAGGAAGTAGTGTAGGGTCCATACCAAATTTTTATATCATACTTTGAAGGAATTATAGTTGAATTATAACTAAAATAGAGTATTTTTTTCTGCTATATCATTTTTTTACAAATGAACTTTTAATTTTATACCACGGGCAAAGCCGTGCGGGTACCGCTAGTTTGAATATAAAGTGCAAAGATTGCTGAACGAATAATCAAAGTCCCAAAAGCTCTGTAGTTCTCGTGTAAAGAAGATGAAAAAGTTTAGAAGCCGAAATTTGAAAATGAACCTACTTTATTAATTTTTCGTCTTTTAAATTGGCTCTAGTATGGTAGTTTATTGTTTTTTACTTCGTGGAGAACAAATTCAGACATGCGAATCGATCAAAAAGGCCAAGAAAAGTAGGTTCATTTTTAAATTTCAGCTTCTAAACATTCTCATCTTCTTTACACGAGAACTACAGAGCTTTTGAGATTTTGGTTATTTATTCACCAATCTCTGCACTTTATTTTCGAATACTAAAGTCCCGCCTTTCCTCCACCAATCACATTTTAAGGTATATTTGCATAAAATCTGACTTTTGTCTAAACTTTTGAAACAGTAAAAAAAAAAAATCTCTTTTGCAATTCCCAATTTTCGTTTTGGTTATATTTAAAAAAACTCCAAACACGTATTTGGGACCATATTTTGTACCTGCAATAGAAATTTGAAAGTATTTCGCTGAAAATTTTTTTGCATCGCAGTGTATAAAAGTAAAAAAAAAATCAACTATAATAAACGAATGCAGTATTTTATTTAAGCAATGTCTTAATTTATTATTTTAACTGAGCACTGAGCGATGAAAGATTAAAATCACCTTGCGTTAATTTTTCACTTGATGAGTTTTTTCTTTTTACATTTTTAGTAATTAATGAACTTGTTAAGAATACTATCATAATTTGTAACAAAACCTGTTTTTCTTTTAAAAAGAAATTAAAAACTTAAAAAAAAAGATATAATCAGAATTAACAATTAAATATGTTTGTGAAGTTTCATTATTTTTAGAGATTTATGAATGCGGCTTTCAGGATTAGCTGGTTTGTTTGCTTATGCTAAAAAAGTGTGAGACGATTTGATTAATTAAAGTTTTTACGTTGAACCAGGTTAAATAAATTTTGAATTTAGCGTTTTAAAGAACAGTTTGCTTTTTCCCATTCTTTGTGATTTTGAATATTTTTAGCATATTTTCATCACTGTAATTAAGATACATTGATATTCATTAAAAACCATGCTAATAAACTTCGTTGCCTGCAGGAAAATGAATGAATAGATAATTATATAAATACACATTAAAAAATGAAAATAAATTTTGATTTAGACCATTTTCAAACTGTTCATCGGTCATTCTGCTTTCATTATATCTACTTTTTTTTTTTTAATGTTGTTTGCGAAAATTTGACTACCTGTGTATTTTTTGTTAGATTTAACGATCTAAAGTTATTTCTCAGGTAGAAGCGTTGGATATTTTTAATATTTTAAAACAAGCATGTAGAGTATACGCACAAAAATGGTTTTGGTCTTTAGAAAACATTATCCAAAATGAGTATCTATTTTGGTGGGGATGTTCACAAAAGGTCAAATTGCTAGAACAACACAGTGCTAAGCTTTTGATTAAGGTAAGCAAGCCAAAGTAGGAAACCTTTGCTTATGGTCTATGATCGCGACCGTGTTCTGAATCATTGGGCTCCAATATTTGCACATTAATCAGATGAATGATCAAAAATAAGAGAATATATTGCAATGTAAAAATTAGTTTTAGTTATATTTTTCAGTAGTTTTAATTCAGAAAGATGATTTGGCTTAAAAGGAACATTGGCCACGAATAAAGCAAAATATGTAAGCAAAACTAACAAAATTTAATATTTAACTGAAAAAAATAAATAAATAAACCTCTTTTTTTTTAATCGAGAACTAAACAATATTATCAAAAACTCCGTGTTTATTTTTATGGGAAGGAAAAAGAAAAATTGACCCTTTTTGGGAAAGATATGGCATTATTTTCTGCTTTTTGCTTACTCTTGTGTATTACTTTGTGCATATGTTTTCAGCCTATATAGGACATGATAATATCCTTCACTGGATCCCCCGGTGCCATAATAGGGAAACTGAAGTCCTAATACAACCCCTCCCCCCCTTTTTTTTGAATTTTTTGACTACGTAAATTAAGTTTTAAGAAAATAATAAACATATGTTTTTGCAGTATTAAAATTCAGTGAACCTTGAAAAAAAAAGAAAAAAAAAAAACTTACCGTAAAATAAGATCAGGTTGACTTGACGGGATCCCAAATGATACGTGAATTAACTCACTATTTAGTCACTTTTTCCTGATGATACCAAACTACTTGTAGATAATGCTTTTTCAACCAGTTAGGCTTTTGAATGACGATGAAATCAGACTAGTGAATTTTTAACGCTCTACATCAAAAAATGGGGAGTTGGTCTTATTCATCTACGCGGCCTTTTTTGGAGCATTCATCTAAGTGTTACAAAAGTACTTCGAAAGCTTCAAACATTTAGAACCTCTTTTTAATTGAAATATCAGTCTTTTTATCACATTCTTTTTTGTCTCTTAATTGCTTAAAAACGTTTGGCTAGAAAATAGATGTAAACTTAGAAAACTACAAAAATTTCGTAGAAAGTCCGATAAGTACAGAACTTTTCCGTAAGTTGTATCCGTAATCCTACAAGATTTCCCTTAAAGAATCGAAGTCAACATACAGGCAATAAAAAGAATATAAGGAAACTAATGGTTTTCTTTTAAAACTCTTAAAGACAGTTCTGTACAATATAAAAGAAAGGGAAAAAAATCAGGAGCACGTGTAGATACCAGTTTTAAAAAGGAAACGTTTCTTTTAACGTATTGATTTAATATAAATAAATATTCGATGGAGATAGTAATTATTTAACGTCTTAAACACAATCCGATCGATAAGTTAAATGTTCCATTAAGCGTTGCGCCATATTGCCATTAGCATATCAAAGAACCATACATTACTTGCGATTAAAATTCTGTTAATGGTATCATTGGTATCAAGGTATATTCAATTGTTCAATAAAATATCCTGCACTTCAAAAATCTTTCTAAATGACATAAAAATGTGCAACTATGGCATTACTGATATTTGATGGGTTTTTGTCCCTTTTTGAAAGTAAAAAATACTAATTAGTATTTTACTTTGACTATTTATTTACAGCTGGATAGACAACAGCTATAATGTGGAACTTGTTGTATTACTGCGCATACGATCTGGCACTTGGAAACTATTTGGCGCAATTGAAACCATACTTTATAACGGTAATGAAAAATAATCTATGGCACCTGGAGGGGGGGGGGGGATTGAAAAAGTGTTTGGAAAGGGCTGCGAGAACAAGAGTGCATCCTCATGCATTTCTCACTATAAAGTTCTTTGATCATACAAAAATTATTTTTAGGTTCTGTTGAAGTTAATCATGCTATTTCAGAATGGGAAGATAGTATGTGCTAATTACGTTCTAATGTAGACTTAAAATATCTTTTGATACTTTTAAGCAAATTGCATAAATGTTAAACTCTATACCGTAATTTCATCCAAAAACTGAGCGATATTAATTAGACAGATCGTATAGTAATTATAACACGAGAACTAGGTTATTAAAAAGCCCGTAATCTTATACTGAATTTTTAAAAAATTACATTTTTTCCCATGGCAGAGACTTATTACACCCAGCACCTCCCACCACTTGGGAAAGGTATTAAATTTGTTTAACCATAAATTATTACTTAATCAAAAGAAACATATCTTGATAGCATAGTAAGTTCTTAAATAGAAGTAAAAGTGATTTTTTTTTGTCAAAAACACCCAAAGTTAAAACTTAAGAAAAGCCCATTTAAATGTGGATATTTTTTTCTTTGTCGCGTGGGTCGCAACATTATATAATATTTAGGGTGCCTGTTAATCAAGGGGAGTCTATGATTGGAAATTAATAATTAAGAATTATTCCATAAAAAACATCCAACAAAGCTCTTTTGAACAGGGGAACTATTTGCGCGGGAGATAAGTGGACAGCGTGATCCTAACTAGGGATGCACCGATAAGCAAATTGGCCGATTACCGATTACCGATTAATCGGTCGTTGATAATAGGCCGATTAATCGGCTGAGCCGATTAATGATAAGGATAATTGTTTTTCTACCGTTTTTTTATCTCTTTCCAATTCCAAGTTTGGAAATAGTAAGTAATTTATTTCTGGGAGATTTTTTTCCATTTTCCTAGTTTTCGCAAAATAATTTCAATATTTATCAAATTTCTTAGAACCAATTTTCATATTAGTGTCAATAATATTATTAACACATTGCTAGTTATGTTAATTGGAAATAAAAATTTATAAAAAAAGAAGGGGTGGGGGAGTGTGTGGTGAACACTCCAATTTAGGAGTACTTTTAATTCATATATTTTAGTAATCAGTAGCAATTTAATTCAATACTTTTATTCCTTGAAAATTAGAGGTTATCTGAAAGCACTATGCTAAAGAGAAAACTATCGCCACATCAAAAATGTTGCATCATTGTCTATGTATATTTATTCAAAGTAGGAGAATTCATTAAAAAAAACTTTATATCAACTGTGAGGATTATTATTACAATTAATAAAATTATTCATCATAGTTTCCTATTGAAAGTATACTTTAAAGAATAATATCTGAAAAATATTTTTCAGCCGATTAATCGGCTCGATTTTGCCGATTATTAATAATCGGCAAAGTGGCCGATTATGGCCGATCAATCGGAACCGCCGATTAATCGGTGCATCCCTAATCCTAACATTGTGTTTAGGTTTTGGGATAGGGAATTTTACAGGTTCTACCAATTTAATATGTTTGTATGCATTTTTAAAGTAGACTTTTTCTCTTAGTATTGAATTTTAGCAGTTTTGTCATCTTACCCGACAAATGGGGTAAAATGACGAGAAACACTTTTTTTGATGACATAAGTAGTATATTTCGAAAGAAATAACAAGAGTTTCAAATATTTTAATTGAACTCAACACTTGAAAGAGATCGTGGATATTAGTTTCAAAATTGTAATTTCCATCCTTAAGCTACGAAAACATTTTGAAACTTCATATTGTTAACTTACCTTACTTTACCCACGTAATATCACCTTCAGTTTTTCTAATACATGAGCCATCAAAAAAATCTTATGTACAATAGATAAGTTTCATTTTGGAAAAATCTATTAAAAGGGATGTAAGAAAATTACAATTAGTACAAGCGTATACAAAAAATCAAATTTGTGCAGAAATAATATTTTGCCCTGGTTCAGTTGCTTACTTTTCATCACTTAAATTAAAAGAACTTCTAGTAAAAATTTTCAATTTAGAAATAAGGTACGTCAAGTATTTAAATTAATTATGGCCCTCTTTTTCTTTGAAGAAAACCTGAGTAAATATTTACCCTTTTATATCAAACTCAGAGTGACTTTACTAATTTGAATGAGTTTAATTTTCATTTCCACACGTATTTTATTGTCCTAAAATAGCTTGAGCCTTTTGTCATTTTGTTCTTAAGAAGAATAAATCGAGTTTTATTTGATGGGATTCTAGAGGAAAAAATCGAAATGTATTTCTCCAATTACTTTATTTTTAGATTTTGTTAAACTATTTTATTTCTTTTTAAACTTGAGCCGTTGTATCGTTACATTCAGAAAGCTAAATACCAAAAGGATACTGTTTTGAAAGGACATTAACAGTTCGTGTTCGTTTCATATTTAAACTTCTGTGTCATTTATCGAGATTTCTGTATGGAACTATATTTTGAAAAGATATTTGCAGAAATAAAATAGAAAAGCACTAACTAAAAATGGAAATACTGTATGCTTTTGAAATACATCATTAAGTAATTTCTATACATCACGTCATGGGCAATTCTAC
>JAXGGA010020361.1:0-18418 GCA_038373865.1 Uloborus plumipes | reverse complement strand
CAATTACTGCAGATCAAGAAATTTACCAAAAAATTTCAAATGTTTTATGTGTACTTTACTACCCCAATGACACCTTTTCCGCAATATCCGTCATCGAAATAAAAAAAGAAGTCATTTTCCGCCCACCCTATGACACACGAGAGCAATTTTTGTTTTTGATTTTATGGTGCTATTGCTGTGCTAACATGTGGAACTTTGAAATGAAAAACAATCAGAAGTGATTAAGTTATATTTATATATATATATATATATATATATATATATATATATATATATATATATATATATATATATATATATATATATACAGGGTGTCCACTCCAATCGTGGACCAATAGCTAATTTCTAAACCGTTAGAGATAAGCATATAGTTTATTTAGGAAAAAATCTCCAAATTACGAAAGGAATTTTGGGTCTATTCAATGTTTTTCAAAAAATCAAATTTTGAAAGAGTTACGAAATTTAAATTTTTATACAGCCCCCCAGTCCTATCAATCATATTTAGTAAAACATTCTTGACACTGTAACGTTTAAAACTAAAAAAAAATCACTCTTCTACGACAAAAATTGACCGAGTTATGACGTTTTGAAAAATCAAGATTTTGAAGGATTTCGCATACGGTCCCTAAAGCGATCTCTCGATGACGTCATAAAACAATGCAAAATCTTGATTTTTCAAAACGTCATAACTCCGTCAATTTTTGTCGTAGAAGAGTGATTTTTTTTTAGTTTTAAACGTTACAGTGTCAAGAATGTTTTACTAAATATGATTGATAGGACTGGGGGGCTGTATAAAAATTTAAATTTCGTAACTCTTTCAAAATTTGATTTTTTGAAAAACATTGAATAGACCCAAAATTCCTTTCGTAATTTGGAGATTTTTTCCTAAATAAACTATATGCTTATCTCTAACGGTTTAGAAATTAGCTATTGGTCCACGATTGGAGTGGACACCCTGTATATATATATCTTAATATAAAAAAATTACGTGTCTCTGTGTTTGTGGCCAATGGACTCCTCAGCTACTGAACCGATTTTAACCAAATTTTGCACGCAGTTTCAGTTTGGTCCAACTTAAATGATGGGATAGTTTTTGCCTCAATTTAGGATCGCAATATACTTTTTATTGCAAATTATCTATTTAGCTACCAGCTTTTCTGTATTCTTGGCTTCTATAAGATAAAATCTGCTGGGTTGTCAGTTGCTTCGGAAGCAAAAAGCGATAGTGGTAACAATCAAGGATGTCGAATCGGTTTCTGGCATATTCGTCCCGATTCTCTTAATTTAAATTGTGCGTGTAAGTATTATTAAATCAATATTCGGAAAAGTATTATTTGCTTACTTCTCCTTTACTTAATTCAATTTATTAAAGCAGTTTAGATACTTAATATATGCTATTTTGTATGTTTAAAAAATATTTTTCACTCATGTTTAGGTACAAATATTTTTTTAGGAAAATTATTTTAATGAAAAATATCATACCTTTTTCGAGCGTTGAGTTATAAAATATTCATATTGTTTAGTGATTTTTATGTCAGGTGTATTTAGACAAAGAAAGGCTCACTGCATTATTTGATCTTTTACCTATGTAATATTTAAATTTTTAGTGATTTAGCTCAGGATTGTATTTGCTAAGCGTATCCATCTGCAGCAATAAATTTGCAAATTCTCGTTAAACAATACATTTGGTATTTACTATTCAAAAAACAAATTCTTAGGTGGGAAAATGAACTGTTTTATGGTGCGAAGATTAAAGTTATTTCTATACACACAATTTTCAACTGTCACATTGCTTTGTAACATAAATATACACCTCATAGTTTGCGATTCAAAACTCGACTGTTTCGTAAATATCGTATCTTTTCGGGTTTTTAAGTTATACAATATTCATTTTTTGTGATTTTGTATTTCAATTGTATTGCAATAAAAAAAGGTTTTACTGTAATTTGTGAACTTTTACCTGTGTAATATTAAAATTTAGAGTGATTTTGCTCAGAATTGTATTTTCTAAACGTACCTCTCTGCATTCATAAGTTTTCAAATTATTACTATTACAGCTTATTTTTTATTTTTTTTCCTTAGTAAATACAAATGTATTCTTGGACGACAATTTGCGCATTTCTAACCGTAGGTAGTACGGTAGTTCGCTCAGTATATAAAATTTTTAACTAAATCACTCTAATTTTCAACTCTACACAGGTAAAATTCGCAAATAACAGTAAAACTTTTTTTTAATATCTTTTATTTAGGTGCGAAGATTAAAATTATTTCTATACACACTATTTTTACAGTCACATTACTTTGTAACATAAATATACACCTTCATACCCAGATAACCACATACGTCCGCAGGATGTCCTATAAGGATTCCACAAATCCTATATAGGACATGTCCTTCGAAGGATTACAAAAGGCGCCCTTTGGATTGCCTACGTGGGACGAGTTCTCTCGAAATTTGAAAATCCCACATCTGAGTGTAGATGGACATCCATCTGGTATCCCATACAAGACAAACTACTAAAAGCCGGTTTTCCGCACATACGCGCTAGCATAGCACATATGCTGTCGCCCGGCATTGCGAATATTTACACGACCATCATTTCGAAACATGCTGCATGTTCTCTGAAGGTAAGTCTAACTATTACACATGTTTGTATTTAAAATTGTTTTTGAAGGATAAACATTAAACCAATGCAGCAGTAGGATATTTGTTGAATAGAAAATTCTTTTCAAAAGAAACTTTTAGTACAATCTTTAAGAAAAAGCAGTTTAGCTTGAAATGCATTTTAGGTTTCGACATATTTAATGCTAATAGTTTACAGAATAAAGTAAAAAAGCTTGTTGTTTTTTTTTTCCTGTGTTTAAGCTTAAATATGAAGGCGGGGCGGACTGGTTGAAAGTATGAATTAAAAATAATCCATCTGTAAAGAATGGAAAGGATAGTTAGATATGATTTATAAAGGATTGAAAAGGATGGTCAGAGGAATCTATAAGGATTGAAAAGGACGGCCAGAGGATTTAAAAACTATTGAAAAGGATAGTCAAAGGACGTCCAGACGACCTGCTTAGGATAAAAAGGGATGGGCAAATGAAGGCCAGACGGATCTGCGAAGGACGTCAGAGCATCCTATGACAGTCCAGCAGTAGTCTTAACTATGCCCACAGGACGTGCGTAAGATTTAGAGTGTCCCGTGATCATCCTGCAGTTGTCCTGAAAATGTCCGTTTAAAACGTCCTGTGGACGTAAAAAAAGTGGATTTTGGATCACCTGCGGACGTCTGCAAGACGTTTTTCGGTAAATTTGGGATCTCCTGCGGAAATCAGAGAATCCTATGAATGACGGCTTCTGGATGTCCAGTGGATATCTTTGTGTTATCTGGGTAGTTTGCGATTCAAAATTCGACTGTTTCGTAAATATTGTATCTTTTCGGGTTTTCAAGTTATACAATATTCATTTTTTTGTGATTTTGTATTTCAATTGTATTGTAATAAAAAAGTTTTTACTGTAATTTGTGAACTTTTATCTGTGTAAAAGTTCTATTGAAATATCCTTGAAATACAGCAGAATTTGATTATAAAAAGCTCGAACACTCAAAGTAGGATATGCTTCCAAATTTTCATCACTTCTTTGTTGAGATATTTAAGTAGGTATAAATATATATTACGTAGCACTATCATAAAAAATGATTAATAATAAAATCAAAGTAGGATATGCTTCCAAATTTTCATCACTTCTTTGTTGAGATATTTAAATAGGTATAAATATACACTGCTCGACATTGAAAATGGCAACACCAAGAAGGAGTGGTCAGAAATTGATGAAATTTGGTAAGAAGACAGAGACAGCATGGAACAATAAGTGATATTTACACTGAAGTGACAAAAGTCATGGGATACCTCTTAATATCGTGTCGGCCCTCCTTTTGCCCGGCGAAGTGCAACAACTCGACGTGGCATGGACTCAACAAGTCGTTGGAAGTCTTCTGCAGGAATATTGAGCCATGCTGTCTCGATAGACGTCCATAATTGTGAAAGCGTTGATGGGGCAGGATTTTGGGCACGAACAGACCTCTCGATGGTGTCCCATAAATGCTCAATGGGATTCATGTCGGGCGATCTAGGTGGCCAAATCATTCGTTGGAATTGTCCAGAATTTTCTTCAAACCAATTGCGAACAGTTGTGGCCCGGTGACATGGCGCATTGTCATCCATAAAAATCCCATCGTTGTTTGGGTACATGAAGTCCATGAATGGCTGCAAGTGATCTCCAAGTAGCTGCACATAAGCATTTCCAGTCAATGTTCGGTCCAGTCGCACTAGAGGACCAAGTCCATGCCATGAAAAAACAGCCCACACCATTACGGAGCCACCACCAGCTTGAACAGTGCCTTGCTGACAGTTTGGGTCCATGGCTTCGTGGGGTCTGCGCCACACTCGAACCCTACCATCGGCTCTTACCAGCTGAAATCGTGACTCATCGGACCAGGCCACGGTTTTCCATTCATCTAGGGACCAACCGATATGCTCACGTGCCCACGAGAGTCGCTGCAAGCGATGTCGTTCTGTCAGTAAAGGCACTCGAGTCGGTCTTCTGCTGGAATAGCCCAAGAAATCCAAATTTCTCCGCACAGTTCTAGCAGACACGTCCATTGTACGTCCCACATTGATTTCTACGGTGATTTGACGCAGTGTTGCTTGTCTGTTAGAATTTACGACTCTTTGCAGACGTCGCCGGTCTCGATCTTTAAGTGCAGGCGGTCGACCACTGCGCTGTCCATGGTGGGATGTTATGCCTGAAATTTCATACTCTCGGCACACTCTTGACACAGTGGATCTGGGAATGTTGAATTCTCTAACGATTTCCGAAATGGCATGACCCATGCGTCTAGCTCCAACTAACATTCCGCGTTCAAAGTCTGTTAATTCACGTCGTGCGGTCATCATCACGTTAAAACCTCTTCACATGAATAACTTGAACAGAAATGAAAGCTCTGTAAAAGCACTGCGCATTTATACCTGTTCTATGCGATGCTACTGCCATCTGAAAATTTGCATATTGCTATCCCATGACTTTTGTCACTTCAGTGTATTTCAAAATAAATAAGCAAAATTTAGAGCGAGGACGGCGTCGGCTCAGTAAGAAGTAGGACCACCGCGGACAGCGATGCATGAAGAAACACGTCTAGGCATGGAGTCAATAAGCCTGCAGATGGTGTCCTGAGGGATGGCACTCCATTCCCTTTCAACCATTTGCCACAGTTCGTCCTCTGAACGAGGCAGTGACAGGTTCTGCAAACGGCGTCCAATCACGTCCCACACATGTTCGATTGGTGACAAGTCAGGAGAGTATGGTGGCCAGGAAAGCATCTGTACACCTCGTAGAGCATGTTGGCTGATTCGAGCACTGTGAGGCCGGGCGTTATCCTGTTGAAAAATTGCATTTGGCAGACCCTGAAGGTAGGGGATTGCCACCGGCCGCAGTACATTATCTACATATCGTTGGGCCGTCATAGTGCCCCGAATACGAACTAGAGGTGATACGGAATTGTATGCAATAGCGCCGCAAACCATTATGCCACGTTGTCGCGTTGTGGGGCGTTCCACATTTACTGCTGGATTCGATCTTTCTCCACGTCGACGCCACACACGTATGCGATGACTATCGCTGGACAAACAGAAGCGGGATTCATCTGAGAACACTACGGTTTGCCATTCTGCCATCCACGTCGCTCTGGTCCGGCACCATTCCAAACGTTGGAGTCTGTGCTGTGAGGTCAATGGCAGTCTTCTTAGCGGGCGACGTGATTGCAGGCCACGTGCAACCAGTCGACGGGAAATGGTTCTGGTCGACACAGGAACATCCAGGGTACCTTGCACGTGCTGCAGAATTGACGTACAAGTGACTTGCGGGTCCGCCACAGCTTGTCGGTGAATCCGTCGATCCAAGCGGTCTGACGTCACTCTGGCTGCACCTGCACCCCTCAATGTGGCTACATTTCCTCTTTCCAACCATCTCCGACACAGCTGATGCACAGTGCTTGCATCCAGGGCCGTCGCGAAGCAAGTTCGGTTGGGGGGGTGTTGAGATTAAATTTTCCGACCAATTTCCAACGTTTTGCCGACTTATATGAGTGAATTTTGATCCGTGATTTTCAAACCAATGGGCTCCATAAAGCGAGTAAATTGAGGGTGTTAAGTTTCAGAAAAAAAATGTAACATTGAAAAAAAAAAAAAAAAAGGCATGATGCATAATGAATGCACATCAATTTCACGACATTAACACTGGTTCATCAACCATATTGCTCTGAAAATTTCTAAGAAATATAGGATATAACTTCGCTTGCACACCCTGGCTTTTAAGACTATGCAGAGTTGTCGGGCGTCATTTTAGACAAAAATAAAAAGCTTTTTTTGTTAAGACGCAATTTCAAGTTATTTCTGTAAGGAGCATTAGGAACTTGTTTGATTTGTGGACGCTCTTCTACAAAGTTTCGAAATAAAAGCTCTAAAAACGCATTTTTGAATGTACATGGAAAGTTTTTGATATTGACGTCCTAAAACGCAATTTAGGACTACATGCTGACGCGTTAGGGGAGGAGGTAGTTACTCTCTTCCGGATGTGTTTGTGTGTGTGTGTGTGTGTGTTTGCGTAATTATTATGTTTTTTATTAGCGATGACAAATTGCTACATATTTTCTTTTTAGACCTCAAATTGCAAGCAGTTCCTCTTTCAAATTGGCAGTTTTCCAGGTTTCTAGATCACCATTTTTTGCCTAGCTAATCTATCATACAGGATTTTTTATGTTAGTCGTAGTGGCGCCATCTTTTAATTTACTTGGCAATCGATCTGGCTAGCACCAATTTGGCTAATATTACAAAAAAATGCCTAAATTTGCATTTCTGTTGCCAATTTGGAAAATTTCTCTGTGGGCCTGTGGAAAGCTTCGGATCTCAACACCAGTGTTTCTTTCAGACATCTTTCCGGGAGGCACTGCACTCCCGGAGAAAGTCAACTGCCCCCCCCCCCCCGGGAGAAATTTCAGTTTGCACTAGCACATATACACACAAAAGAATAACAAAAGAAATAAATCAATAAGTGAAAATAATCAATAAATAAACAAGTTTAAAAATAAATAAAAGCTTTAAAACATACACTCAGGCACATTGAAAATAGCGACCCAAGAAGAAAGCATCGGATTGAAATGAAATTTAATACACATAATGATACAGATGAGAGGTTCACTTGATCTCAAAATCAAGACAATTGAACGAATACAGGGTGTGCAAGGACACACATACAGAGCAACTTCAATAGCGCGTTGGACCACCTCTAGCTGCAATTCATGCCGCCATACGGCCCGGCATTGAGTTGATTAGACGCCTGATGTTGTTCTGAGGCAGACGGGCCCACAAATTTGTAACAGCCAACTCCAAATCACTCACAGAGTGACACGATGGCATCTGACGTTTTAGCTGATCCCACACATACTCTATAGGGGATAAGTCGGGGGAGCGGGCCGGCCATGGAAGAGTCTGAAAATGACGTAGGAAGTCTTGAGCAACTCTTGCTGTATGCGGACGAGCATTATCTTGCTGGAAAATTGCCCCTGGGAGACCATTTAGGAAAGGTCCTACATGGGGTCGAAGAATGTTATCAACGTACCGTTGGCCGGTTAAGTTTCCACGCATCACAATTAGATTGGACCGGCTATCATAGGATATGGCCCCCCAGACCATTACACCAGCTGTGCGGGCAATGTGACGTAGAACAGCGTGGGAGGAATTGTACCGCTCAGCTGGGCGCCTCCACACCGGTATAAGGCTATATCAATTGAGGAATATCACAGATTGGCAAAAAGTTGTGTTTAGTAATGAGTCTAGGTTTGTTTTAGGGACTGATGATAACCGTATACCGGTGTGGAGGCGCCCAGCTGAGCGGTACAATTCCTCCCACACTGTTCTACGTCACATTGCCCGCACAGCTGGTGTAATGGTCTGGGGGGCCATATCCTATGATAGCCGGTCCAATCTAATTGTGATGCGTGGAAACTTAACCGGCCAACGGTACGTTGATAATATTCTTCGACCCCATGTAGGACCTTTCCTAAATGGTCTCCCAGGGGCAATTTTCCAGCAAGATAATGCTCGTCCGCATACAGCAAGAGTTGCTCAAGACTTCCTACGTCATTTTCAGACTCTTCCATGGCCGGCCCGCTCCCCCGACTTATCCCCTTTAGAGCATGTGTGGGATCAGGTAAAACGTCAGATGCCGTCGTGTCACTCTGTGCGTGATTTGGAGTTGGCTGTTACAAATTTGTGGGCCCATCTGCCTCAGGACAACATCAGGCGTCTAATCAACTCAATGCCGGGCCGTATGGCGGCATGAATTTTAGCTAGAGGTGGTCCAACGCGCTATTGAAGTTGCTCTGTATGTGTGTCCTTGCACACCCTGTATTCGTTCAATTGTCTTGATTTTGAGATCAAGTGAACCTCTCATCTGTATCATTATGTGTATTAAATTTCATTTCAATCCGATGCTTTCTTCTTGGGTCGCTATTTTCAATGTGCCTGAGTGTATATAGTATTTGTGTGTGTGGGGGGGGGGGGGTAATCAAAGATGGCCTGCAATTGTATCTTAGGACCAGGTCCTGATTACTGAATCGGCCAACTAGGCCGCGGCCTAGGACCCCCACAATTTAGGAGCCCCCAAATGGCTAAAATTGTTGTAGTCAATGCCTAAATTTGTTTTATCCCATGCTTAAAATTGAAAAGATTCATTATGGGAGGTCCAAAAGAAGTATTTGGCCTAGGGCCCCGTGATATCTTAATCAGGCCTTGCTTAGGACATCAGTTTCAGAGAAATAACGGAAAAGAACTTGCAAACCTTATCCTTTTTCCATTGACATCAAAAATCGCCTACAGTTGCGCCTTTTGTTTTAAAAGTGGGAGGGAAGATTTAAATTTCAAAACACTTCCAGCGAGAGTACTGAATTGCATTAATATTCATAATGTTATAAAAGTGTCTAGAATTGAGTTTTTAGAACTTCAATTTTTTAAAATTTAAAAATTCTAATTTTTATCAAAGATGGTTTATACTGCAAATTTGGAAAATTATGGGAGACGGAAGTCCGTGGACATTATCCTTTCCCTTATCGACCACAAAAGGACTTACTATTGCGATTCCAGGATTTCAATCTCAAAAATTTTAAAAGGTAAAGTCCTAAACCCACCAATTTCTCTGATGGCATCAAAAAGCACTAAAATTGTGTTTTAATGTTTCAATTTCAAAAACTTTTCCGGGGTAGAGTTCCGAACTCGAACCCTAACGTCATCAGAGACGGCTTACATTCTCCTTTTCAGGACTTCAATTTCGGAAAAGTTCCAAAAGAATTTCACAGACCACATTTATCTCCCCTATCTAATCAAACATAGCTTACAATTTCGCGTTTAGAACTCAAATTTCGACTTTATTTTCTTGAAGAGAGTTTCAAAACCTATTCCTTTCTCAACTTCATCACACATACCAACAATTGCGTTTTTAGGCCTTCAGTTAAATGTGGCAATTTCAGCAAAAAAATGTGGGGGAGAATCCGTGACCCCTCCCCCCAGTTAGGGGCTTTACCTTAAATATCATCTCAGATGACATACAATTGCGTATTTAGAGCTTCAATATTGAAATATTTTGAGGGTGGTGTCTTGAACTTCATCCCTTACCGAACGTCATCAACGAACCTATACATTTGTGTATTTTGGGCTTCAAGTTGGGAATTTTTCTGGGGGAATGCCTCCGGATTCCCCTTAGTGTTTTTTAATATCTAACAAAATTTTGTTTTGGGAACAAACAAGTTTTTGGAGTTTCAGTTTCGAAAAATTACCGGGCGGAAAACTAAGTTTTTTAAACATTTATTGTCTCTCCGATGGGAATGGTGGCCAGGAAAATTTATTTAGGGAGGGGTCTAACCAATCATTAAGATAAATTTACGAATTGATTTTACAAAAGAGAAATTTTTTTATAAAAGAAAACTATTTTTTATTAAATAAGAAATTTTTAAATTATTTCGGAGAGGAGGAGAGGTTGTCAACATCCACTCCCTTTAATACGCCCTTGGCAACTGCGGATCCAGCTTTGGTGGAGGTCACTGTCCAAAAAGGAGGGGGGGGGGAGTAAAATTTTATGGTCGAATGGGGGGAGAGTTGACCAAATTTATCGAAATCCAGCTAGCTTTTGTTTTTGGAGGAGATCAATATAAGGAAGGGGGGAGGAAGGCAAAACTACAATTTTAGGTCTCAAACTTAGTGGGAGGGGGGCAAACTTATCGAAAAAAATCTCCGAAATTCAGTTTTATGCTATTTTTGCCCCCCCCCCCTCGACCCGCTGGATTCGCGCCTATCTTTGTTCCCCTACGGATTCTCAGAGTGCCCCCCCCCCCCCGGAGCTAAATGTCTGAAAGAAACACTGCTCAGCATTTCCTACACTATTGAAGATTGTCCAAACAGCGTTTTTTAAGACATGTTTTCAAAATATTCCGAAATAACCCTGATCATATTGGGGAATACTAAAAAATCTGCTTTATTAATATTATCTGAATGAGGGCTTCCTTGAACAACTTTAAAAAAAAAAAAAATCGTTACAGAAAAGTATTAAAAAATATTTTTTAATACTTTTTGGAGGAACTTTTTTTTTTTTTTACTTTTGCTTTTCTGGGGGCTTAGTCATCAAATGTAAAATTCTAACTCCGTTCATGCCCTCTGAATCTAACACGAGTTTTTAATTTCAATTTCCTGTATTTTTTTATTACAGAATTAAACAGCGAAATAGTTAGAATACAGCTGACTTTTTTTACATTTCGAACATGGCAGAAATAAAACTTATTGAATAAAAATTATTTAAGTTTCTTAGTTATCTCAACCCTTTGTTATCGGAAGAAAATAGAAAATTAAAAATTTCATAAAAAGACCCTTTTGGGGCACAAATAAATATGAGCATATAACAAATAAATATGGGCATAAATAAATGTGGGGCAAAGTGAAATGATAAAATATTTTCAGTTTGCAGCGCCACTTATCAAGCAATCTTTTAAATGAGTTCCTGAACAAATAGTTGATTCCTGACAAGAAATAAGTAGTTCTAAAGATTAACGAAAAAAATTATACAAGTTATTTTTGAAATTAGATACACCTTTTGTAATATTCGTGGTTTTTCGAAAACATTTTTCGTTAGTATAAAATGATAAAGTTCTTGTAATTATAATTTTGAGCACTAGTTGAGGTCTCCTAATGTCCAGTGCAGTACTAATTTAGTTCATGTTTAAAATGTTTTGATTTTAAATGCTTGATGCAATGTGTAAAGTGCACGTCGAGCAAAGTGGATGGGACAAACTGAAATAGTAGTTCATTTCGTTTTCTTAGTCATTCATTTATGAAATCACGAATACGAAAGTATTTTCTCCTTTATTAATTAATTCATTTACATTCTTATACTTAATTACTCGCTTATTTACGCATCCATTCATTTACATTCCTATACTTAATTACTCGCTTATTTACGCATCCATTCATTTATTTTCTTATTTATTCTCTATTTTATTCACTTATTTATTTTTTCCATATATTAATTTATTCACTTATTTATTTTTCTCATACATTAATTAGTTCACTTTTTTATACAATCGTTCATTTTTCATTAACAATTCATTTTTTCGTTTATTTACGCATTCATTTGACGAAAATTACTGTTAATTACTGAATAGGAAGTTTTACTTATTTATTTTTTATTTTTCCATAGTATAGCAGCGGCTTAAAGGGGCTGATCTGATCCCGTTCTACACAAGGCTGCTATATCTTGGCCTTAAACTGTAGCTAAGCACAATAAATAATTTTCTACTAAACGTATAAGTAGCCCATCATCTCATCTCAAATAAATGAAAACAAATTTCATAAGAATACTTACAATTACGTAAAAAAATTGTTTCTATAATTATTCCCAACAAACACAAACGACAAGTTAATTTTAGTTGGACAAAGTTCAACCTCTTAGTACTAAGAAAAAACCCAAACACCTACAAATTCTGCAATCCAAAGAAATCAATCAATTATTATCAGGTTTCTTATTTTAAAACATACCTCAAAAATCTAAATCCTTGACGCTCCCTGACTTGTTTTTCTTTCTTCTTTGGGGAGATGAAAGTGGAAGTATGCATTTTTGAAGGGTAATGGGTAATCCGGAAAACGAAAAGCAAAAAAGCAAGTTGTCCTAGCCGATTCCTCTTTTCTTTCTTTGTGACGGTCTTGGTCGAAGCTTTTTGTCTCTTTTCGCGCCAAAAGGAGGAGGAAAAAGGTCCTCGAGCGACACCACCGAAATCTCTAGGCCCGGGATTCTTCCATGAACGCGTCCCCCCAACAACGAATGAATCATGCAATGAAGACAAGAGTCAGCTAAGATCCCAAGACCCCCCCCCCCCAGCTAAAAAGACTCACTGACCAGACAAAGAGCAGAGCAGAAGCGAAGTGTCCGTTGTCACCATTCGATTACTTTCGACGATCTGAACTTTCTTTTTCTTTTCACATTGTTGTACAACTTCAATGTAAGATATTTAGGAAATTGCGACCTGAGAGTTAATTTATTATATTCCTATTAAAAGCTTATGCATGCTTTGGTATGGATTCAAAAAAAAAATATTAACAAAAAAAAAGATGCTATGGAAGAATATATTTCCTGCCCAGATAACGAGCCCTGAGGTGTCCGTGAAACAAATGGAGCCTGTTCTCACCCGAAAAAATTTCCAAAATTACAGGCCTAAATAGGTAATTTTGGCCTCCCTTTGGTCGGTCCTTAAACAATCAAATATAGCCGATAGCTGCATTTTTAGGACTTATATTTCGAAAAAAATTGCCAAATATCCCACATTTTTGCCCCAAAATGGCACTTTGATCCCTCCTTTCCATAAGATATTACAACCCACTCCTTAACTAGAATATGGATCCGCCTTTGAGAACTGCCGACCCGTATTTTACCATTCGGCAAAATGACATGATTTCCTTCCATCACATAAATTTGAGTTCGGCGCATCCCTCGGTATAATGTTGGCAAAATGAGACTTAGTTGAAGTAACTACCGGCAAGTTAAGATTGCAGTAAAAGAAGTCGCTAAAATGATTTATCTTCTTTCAAATGAACTGAACAGTTGTCTACGATCATCACATGATTCAAGCGGTACATGTTTTTATTTTTTATTATTTTTTATTAAAAGTGAAAATGTAAACATGGTTCTCAAAAAAAGCTACTTATTGCTTAACTCAAATTTTGAATTCAGCAAAAATGCCGATTTTAGAGCCAAATTCACTGAGTGAACACTTATTATGTCGGCAAATTGAGCAGTCGGCAAAATAAGCATTTGGTGAGCAGTTTAAAAAGTTCTGTGTCTGAGATATGAAATCAACAGAATGAACATAAAGCATTATTACCAAACATGGTATTCTAACAAATTATAAATCTGTATACATGTGTACTATATAAAAAAAGAGGGGAAATGAAACATTTCGCGAATCCTGAATTTGAAAAAGGAAAAATGCCGATTCTAGTGAATCTGACGATTGACGTCGCCGTATTTATACATGAGCCTACTCGGTCAAAATGCCCAGGAGATGATACGTTAAAGGGAACACTCGGTAAAATAATTTCAAACGGTCGTGTAACTGAACATGTGTGATTGAGCATTTTTTTTTTAATTAAAAAAAGGTTTTAAGAATCTGAAACATTAAAAATTCCGAATCAAACTGATTTTGCCGACTGGAAAAAATCGCTGGGAGGGTGAGACACCCCTCTCACCCCCCCGGTCGCGACGGCCCTGCTTGCATCCATGTGGGTATCAGCTGCAATTTGACGTATGGACCAACCTCCCCTTCTCAGTCCGATCACCATACCCCTTGTAAAGTCGTCTATATGCTGGAAGTGTCTTCGTTGAGGACGGCGTGGCATTTCCTCCTATCACTCGTATCCTTCGAGACAAAAACCAAATTTGTCCGATAATTAGTCTGGCAGAAAAACCAACATGAACATAGCCCACTTTTCAACTTCATTCTCTTATATCTTATCTTACTTCACGTGCGTCGGAGAGCTGCGCATTTTATATCATTTGCATAACTCAGTGACGTGCGTCTACGGTAAAATTTGCATGAATTTCTGACCACTCCTTCTCGGTGTTGCCATTTTCAATGTCGAGTAGTGTATATATATATATATATATATATATATATATATATATATATATATATATATTATATATATATATATATATATATATATTATATATATATATATATATATATATATATAATATATATATATATATATATAATATAAATATAAAAATAAAAATTAAGAATTTGTGCTCATAGTGGTATCAAATCGGATGTACGAAATATAGGAAATAAAATATCCAATAAATGAATAGTTTCCACACGGCCAGTATAGATCTAGTGCGGCCATGTTTGTAGTTAACATGAACTAATGATATTTTTATGATATTCGTATATTAATGCAAAAAAAAACTGCAGCTTTATGGGGTTTTACACATGGCAATACTTCTACATTTTCGAAGATATATTAAACGATTTAAATTTCAGGATTAATAAGAGCAAGCAAATAGAAAGAGCATATGACGAAGAAAAAAACATAGTAAAAATTTCGTCAAATTATTTCCGTAAATGATTCAAATCCGATGGTACGATGATCTCCAAAGTGAAATTAAAGAATAAGAGTGCTTTTTTTTTTAACAGAGTGGTTTCAAAAATAAATAGTCAAGCTTTGCTCATGAAGATTTTTTATACAGTAGTTTCACTTGACTCACTTTCAAATGTATTTGAGTTTATAGCAAAATTAATTTCTGATAAAATATAAATTTGATTTATTACTGAAAACTACTCCAGATAGCAAGATTTAACAATAATAAATTTTCTTCCAAGCAAAATATTTTGATTTTACGAACAATTGACTTATATTGTATAGTTTTGACCTAATTGTATGCAGTTCAGTCTTGATAACTTGAACATTCCTTTATTTCCATTGGGGGGGGGGGGTCCTAAACATTCGAGAAGGCTGCGGGAACTTCCTATATCTCAAAGCTTTTAGACGGCTCTTGAGGGATTCCAGCTATTGAGACTCGACTGTTAAAAGCAGCTTTATTGCAAACGATAAAAACTATGCTGTTGCAGTACAAACTAATCGATACAATTTCATGCTAAAAAATAATCTTTTTTATTGCAGAAATTTTTGCTCAGTGCTTTCAACAACTAACAATGAATGAAAATCATAGAGTTGAGATATGTAGAGATATCCAGCTACCTTTTCCCCTTCGGAAGAAGCGTGCCAGAGTTACCCACAAGTCACGTGGTTGAAAAGTGCAATGTTTGGCGTTAATCGCATTTCTTGGCGCAAAAGACATTTCTAATAGGCTTTGTTTTCCTCCGTCGAAATTCGGTAGATTTCGGTTCGATAAAAAACAGCTGCTTTTCTCTATAGTAGTTTACTTCATGCCAATGATTTCTAAAACAGTTATCTAAAAAGATATTACTAAATTATCGTAGCAGGTAACTAATAACACAATCGCAATATGTTTTGAAAAGGAGACCAATGCAAATTACTTCTATTTACAAACGTCATAAACTAATAAGATAATCGCTTTCTGTTTCAGTTTACTACATAAAAGCTAAATGTAAAGTAATATTTTAAAAACTGATAACTTTTTGTTTGTTCTTCACATGATTTGAAATTTTGTTTTTAATGGTTTCATGAATATGAACTAATGTACATATACTTTAAGAAACTATCAACACCCTGATGAATTCATATTTCATTTTGGTATATACATTTGCTCATTCAACTGATGTTATGTAGTTTTTAAGTTCAATGTTGAACAAAAAACTTTCTGTTTAAATAAGCTAACTCGGTGGTTCCCAGCCTGTGGGTCGCGACTCATTTCCCATAGGGTCAATACATTATCATTAGATTTAAAAAATATTATTATATAGTAGAGAAACTAATACACTGCGATTCAAAAGTTTAGACAAAATGCGAATATGTGAATAAAAAGAAAACTATTCAACGAAATGCTTTCAAATTTCTACTGCGAGTACACAATATGGTCCCAAATACGTGTCTGGAGTTCTTATAACTATAACTGGAATCAAATTTTGGATATTACAGAAGATAGTTTTTTACATTGTTGCAAAAGTTTAGACAATAGTCAGATTATATGCAAATATCCCTCGAAATGTGGTTGGTGGAGGAAATGCGGGACTGTATTATTCATTTATAAAGTGCAGAGATTGCTGAATAAATAATCAAAATCTCAAAAGCTCTTTAGTTCTCGTGTAAAGAAGATGAGAAAGTTTGGAAGCCGAAATTTGAAAATGAACCTACTTTATTAATTTTTTGTCTTTTAAATCGGCTCTAGTATGGTAGTACATTGTTTTTAACTTTGTGGAGAGCAAATTCAGACATGCGTATCGATCAAAAAGTCCAAGAAAAATGATATTTCTTAAGGATGAAGGAATTGAAAAAACGGCTCAGACTCACGATTCGCCCCTTAATCCTACAAAACTTCAACTTGGGTCAAAAACAGCACGTGACAGCATAAGTAGATGAACATCTGAATCGGAATGCATAAAAAAAAACAAAGAATTGCGCCTGAGCCTTTTAGGAAAGAGTGTCCTAAATAAGCCAGATTTTATTGGTAAAAGCAGCACAGCATATGATCATTGGATATTTCTCAAGTCTCGCGAAAAGAATTATAATCCATCTAGGCCATCCCAATTTTAATAATTTTTATCAAAGAAAGTACCATTCATTTTTTAGTCACGATGATACATATGCTGCTTTTCACATTAAAATCTGGCTTATTTGGGACACTCTGTCCTAAAAGGCTCAGGCACAATTCTTTGTTTTTTTTATGCATTCCGATTCAGATGTTCATCTACTTATGCTGTCACGTGCTGTTTTTGACCCAAGTTGAAGTTTTGTAGGATTAAGGGGCGAATCGTCAGTCTGAGCCGTTTTTTCAATTCCTTCATCCTTAAGAAATATCATTTTTCTTGGACTTTTTGATCGATACGCATGTCTGAATTTGCTCTCCACAAAGTTAAAAACAATGTACTACCATACTAGAGCCGATTTAAAAGACAAAAAATTAATAAAGTAGGTTCATTTTCAAATTTCGGCTTCCAAACTTTCTCATCTTCTTTACACGAGAACTAAAGAGCTTTTGAGATTTTGATTATTTATTCAGCAATCTCTGCACTTTATAAATGAATAATACAGTCCCGCATTTCCTCCACCAACCACATTTCGAGGGATATTTGCATATAATCTGACTATTGTCTAAACTTTTGCTACAATGTAAAAAACTATCTTCTGTAATATCCAAAATTTGATTCCAGTTATAGTTATAAGAACTCCAGACACGTATTTGGGACCATATTGTGTACTTGCAGTAGAAATTTGAAAGCATTTCGTTGAATAGTTTTCTTTTTATTCACATATTTGCCTTTTGTCTAAACTTTTGAATCGCAGTGTATGTATTGGGGAAAATGGAATCAATTATAAGTAGCATCCAAATTTGAGTGCATTGTTGAATCCAGAAGATCTATGGGACTGCCCCCCCCCAAACTACAGCCCTTGATCTCCCAAACGTCTTCTAAGATCTTACATTGCGGTTTAATTACTTCAATCTCTAAAAATTTCTCTGATTTCACCTCTTCCTAACCTCAACTAAAATCGTCTAAAATTACATTTTGGAACTATTTCGAATAATTTCTGGTAGAGAGTCTCTGCAAAGCCTTAGAGAAGATTTCAGGGAAGAATCAAGAACAAACTCCCGTCCTTTAACTTTGTGAATAGTAATCAAAAATTGGAATTTTAGCACTTCAATTTGGAACAAAAATTTTGGAGAGTGTCTACTGTTCTCTCTACATAGTTAAAGATAGTCTAAAACTACGTTTTTAGGTTATAAATTTCAAAACAAGAAGTCCGGGGAAGAGTCCGAACATTTTCCCTCGTTATCAAGGATAAACTACTTTTGTATATTTTTAAGTTTACATTTCGAAACATTTCCAGGGAAGTGCCCCTTCTCACCACGCACACATTGTTAAAAATTGTTTAAAATGTCGTTTTTGAAACTCCAATTTCGAAAATTTCGCAGGAGAGACTCTGAACCCAAACTCTTTTTCTAATATTATCAAATATATGACAAGTATAATCTCAATATTCCGATGGAGAGTACCGAACACCATACCTTTCCTAAAAATCAACAAAAGTTGTCTACAACTGCGGTTTCTTATAATACTTAATTTTATAAATCTCAGAGAGAGAGAACTCTTGACCCTCCCCCCCCCCTCTTTCCTCATGTCTAAAACTGGTGGAC